>JASKGM010013211.1:0-35324 GCA_034509205.1 Ceratonia siliqua
TCTTTGCCCTAGTCATTGGACCGCCAATTCCATTCAATGGATCTTGAGAGTATTTGGGAACATTGACTTGGTCAGGATCTCGATCTCCATTATATGACTTCATTAGAATCGTCCTTAGACTCTGACCAATCACTTTGTTCTTCAAGAACAATCTTGCTGCAACTTTTGTGATTTCTCACAAAATCCTCTTCTAAGAAGGTTGTATTTTTGCTAACAAATACCTTCTTATCCTAGGTAGTATAAAAGTAATATCTCCTTGTACCTCTAGTATATCCTGCAAACAAACATACCTTCCATCTTTGTGGACTCAGGCTTATACACATGTGCTGAATACCCCCAAGTTCGCAAGTGACATAAAGAAGGTTTATGTCTTGTCCATAGCTACCTTGGTGTTTTAGGTACTGCCTTTGATGAAGAAAAGTTTAGCAAGTATGCTGCTATTTGTTCACAATATCCCCAGAACGAGTCTGATAATGCAACATAGGACATTCTTGACCTTACCATTTTTAAAAGAGTCATATTTTTCTTTTCAGCAGCACCGCTTTGTTAAGGTGTTTTAGGTGCCAATGGATTGGAAATGATTCTGTTATCGACTAATAATTGTTGAAACTCTCTAAATAAATACTCACCACCTTGATATAATCAAAATTGTTTTAATCATTTGCCTAATTGCTTTTCAACTTCAGCTTTTAATTCCTTAAACTTTTGAAAGGAATCACTTTTGTTGTTCATTAGTTACACAACACCATATCTTGCGTAGTCATCTATGAAGGTTATGAAATAAAAATAACCTTCTCTAGCTTGAATTTTTATTATTCCACACACATTTGTGTGTACCAAGTCTAGAACATTCTGCATCTTATTACCCTTTACTTTAAAGGATGATTTGGTTGTTTTACCTTCAATACAGGATTCATAGACTGGTAAATAACACTCTATTATGTCTAGCAAAATACCATCACTTACTAATATACTTAGCCTATTTTGATTAATATGACTAAATCACAGATGTCGTAGATAACTTTTATCTATGCTAGATTCCTTGATGCTTTTAGACTTTGGTGAATTTGTTTCTGCAATGTTTGTAGTCTAATTAATTGGTTCTAAATAATATAAATTATTCCTAATAATTCCATAAAAAATTAAAATTCCATTCATAGAAATGGTAATCTAATTACCAAAAGAAACAGAATATCCAGAATTTATTAAACAAAAGACAGAAATTAAATATTTGCAAGGTAATGGTTCCCACTGCTTGAGCTAAGACTAGCGCGTCATTTGCCATCCTCATCTAGAACTAACCCTCAGTCAACTTTCTCTTTATCTAAAACCTCTACAAAGAATTACAAGTATGGTTAGTGGCTTCAGAATCTACTATCCAGGTATAAGTAGAATCATCCACTAAAAAGGCTTCTAACATGTTTAGAAAACATGTACCTTGTTTATTCTCTACAGAATTGAGGTCAGCCTTGTAGTTCATCTTCCAATGTCATTTAGCCCTGTAGTGGAAACACTTTCCCTTGGTGCCATCTTTCTGATCCTTTTTTTCCATGGGTTTCTTCTTCAACCCACCTGATTTCTTGGCATTTTTCTTTTTATTGCCCAGCCCCTTTGCTTTCTTGGACTCCACAACTACCACATTTACCTTTAGGTTCTTCTTGACTTCAAGAGCCCCCTCCACAGCTTGCAGGTCATTCATCATCCCACTAAGAGTATAGTCCTTACTATGCAATTCATAGTCTAACTTGAGTTGCGAGAACTGGGAGTTCAGACTATAAATGATCATGGATACTTAACTTGTTCGGATCAATGTTTATCCTATGTAACTCAGCCTCATTAAGGCAGAGATTACCTTGAGCATGTAATCTCTCATTGGCTTCCCTGGTTTCTACTTGAGGTCCTTGAAAGCGTTGACAGCTCTCATCTCAACAGACTGAGTCTTTGTACCAAACATATAATGTAGATGGCACATCATGTCAGTAGCATATTCCATGCCATCATGCCACCTCTTATGATACTCAGTTTCACTCGGTAGCGAGTTAGGAGTCAGATAAAAGGGTGTTTACTCAAAAATTACCCATATGTTCTTATCATAATCCAAAACGATATTGAGGTTTCTCTTTCACTCCACTTAATTCTCACCCTTCAAGGTACATTTGTTAAGCAAAATAGATAGTGGGTTCATGATTAAGGGATTTTCTATAAAATACATTTAATATTAGTAAGCTTACTAGCTATTGAAAGGACTTTTAAACATGATGCATGTATGCATGAGTATATTAATTCTTGTTTGACGGTCATTCACCTTTCACAATAAGTAATTGACTATGGGCCATGAATGCTTATTACAAGGTAAATTGGGACCCTCCCACTCAGCTTTGCTACTTGATATCTTTGTACTTAACATAGTTGAGGAGCAATTTTATTTGGCCCATTAATCTATCAACTAATATACTATAGGTAGTATATTGATAAGTTAATGTTGAGCGTGTTAACCAACCATTTCATTGTACTTGGATATACCACTAAGTATGCTTCTATGGGTAGTCATACTTAATGTTCTATCTAGGTAAATTTATCACTTAGGGAACTCATTCCAGTCATGGTGTGAGTATATGCCTGCCTGTAGGGAGTGACATAAACTCCATGACAATATGTGGCCACCCTTCTTGTTACATCTCAAAAATACAAGGAAATTCCTCTAAGGCATTAATATGGCCAGAAATTTAATTTAAACTAGAAACAACATATCAAAGACATCATACATACATACATTGTAAATGACTTCTAGGTGCCAACCATGCTTCATACACACATATAGATGTGAACTAGGATTTGACACCAATTGCTGGATCTAGTTGTTTATCCTAAATGTTTACGGTAGAACTATGGGTTTTAAATTTTTTTAAAACATTCAAGCTTGCAAACAAATGAATAAGCAAATAACTCAGCTAAAAAGAGAAGTAAAATAGAAAAGAATTTTATATACCTCTTGTAGTCACTTTAATTGTAATATACTTCCTAACCAAGCGCATTGACCACCTATTCTTTGGGAATAACCAATCCATGAAACCTACTGTGAATAGGTTTAATGATTGGAATAAAAAAAAAATGAAAGAAAATAATTCATAGCTTTCAAAGTAACTTAGAAAGCCTTCCCTTTTCCTTCAAGTATGGCGTGTAAAAATCTATGAAGGCACTTAAACAAAACTCACTTTTGCTCTTAGTGTTTTTCTCTCAAAACTTAAGGCATTCTCAATGTGTTTTCTCTTTTTTTTTTTGTCACAAGGAGAGAGGGGTTAGGTTATATTTATACTAACCTAACCCTAGGTCATTCCTTTGAATTCAAAAATATCCTTCCTTAAATTATCTAATTAATTTATCAATTAACAATAGTATTATTCAATTGATAAAGTCATATTTTATTTCTCTTATATAAAACATGTGGGACTTTCTAATTGGTCATACTTATATAAAATTCAAATAAAGAATTTTATTTAACTAGTCTCCTATTGAATGTATGTTACCTAAGAAGTTAAACCTCGTTTAGTTTCTAATCCTTTATTCACTAGGATAATTAGGAGGGAATTAGTTCCCCTCCTTTTGGGCATGGTCCTCTCCATCACATGGGGGTAGCTTGTCTTTCAAGTTTGAACAATTTAAACTCTGCAACAATATTAGGATAAAATTAATTTAATATTTATCCTAACAAAATGATATAGTTGAAACTCCTAATTAAATGGGGATTTAATTTTATTTTCATCAACTTCTTCAAATTAAATGTTTGAACAATTCAAATATTAATTAAAGTGGTTAAATCAAAATTAATTATTAAGATAAAATGTTATCCTAATTGAGACATCACTTGTCTTAATTAAAATAAACATTTATCTTAAAATTCTATTGTCTAATTAAAATAACACTTCTTTAAATCATTAAACTTGGTGACAAAAATGTTTCTCACATTTTCAAGCATGATTAGAACAATTTTTGTCATAAAATAATTCTTTTTCTTAATTAAGACAACTCTTTTCTTAATAAAGGCATCAGTTAAAATGCTATCAATTAACTTCTTCTTAAATTAGTTCCAACTTAATGTGAACTAAATTCTCCAAAGCTAGGTTTGGACACAGGAATTTCAAGATCCAATAAATTTTGGATTATTTTAATCTCATTAAGATAATCCAATTTTATTAAACATGAAGTCATTGAACCAAAGACTCATGATTGCACTCTTGATAATTCCTAAAATTATGAGAAGTCAATGTTGAACATTGATTTGTTCAATTTGCTAACCTAGAGTTTGTGAACCCCTGTGGCCATCCATTAACACAAAGTAAAATTTTTGTTTTACCCCTTATGTCAATTTTGTCCCTTAGTCTCATATTTCATCTAATAACTAACCAGATAATCATGTAGAACTTTTCTAAAATCATCTTTAAATGATGAGTAACTAATTCATTATTTTACTACGACCAGATATGTCACTTGTCTTCTTGAAATCACTAGAATTGATGTCATGCTACGAACTCTATTTCCTAGATTTATGTTCCTAGATATTCACTCTCATATTGATACCAACATATAGAGTCTTAACCAATGTCACACAATGGTTGTGCCCTTAGTATATCAAATATCATAATGGCCATAAGCACAAGTTCATAGTCCATCAGGATTTTGGTTCTACCACTAGTGAATGCAATGTGTGTGAGTTCAAGTTCAAAGCAACGATATTAACTTAAACTTGATATTTCACTTGATTCCAATTCATTTAATAGTGTCATTGCCTAAAGTCTACTATTTCAATGATTTGAGATTCATAATTCCCTTAAAAAGAATCTCATTCTTTCTATGGAGGTAATTCGAACACTATAGTTTTAATTGAATAGAGTGATCGGATCTATTCAGTGACTATGAATATTGTTTTAGATTAAACAAAAGATACATATCTCCTTTTTCGTAACTCTTATGAAAATGCATCTCGGTTTATTAGAATCTAGGAACCTTAATAGCTAAAAAATAAAGCTTAAATAAATGAACTCTTTATTTTTTGATATTAAAATATATTTACATCAAATTGGAGAATACAACTTGCTTTCCAATGTAACCTATTCCCAACAGGTTCATCCAGCATACAGTTGCATCCACGTTTGATTCTAGGAGCTGCTGCTAGGAAAGGTTACGGTATGTGACAAAGAAAGTTCATATGTAAAGTTGTAATTTTAGGAGTCTCAGTTTAGTTGATTTGTTTTGTGTTAGATTTATAAAGAATTGTTATATATATAAGGAAATGTTTTCCTTATTCATGTATAGTTCTATTCTGTCAAGATAAGTGTGGAAGGTTAGCTTGGTGGTAGGCCTTCTTGGGTCGATTGGTCATGACGCCCTCAATCCCACCGTCGGTCACATTCTGGTAGGTTGGGTCATTGATAATTGCTGAAGCTACCAAATTATATCATCTATATCCAATCCACCAACAATAACTGTAGTATGTGGTAACACTGGGTCGAACCCTTGGACTACTCTAATTATGTTATCAGATTAAGTGTTTGGTAAGCGGGGGGGGGGGGGGGGTTGTTTTGTGTGAGTTTAATATATTGGAAGCAGTAAAAAATAGTTTACAGAATTTATGAAAACAACCAATCTAGGGATATTAACCAACCTTGATGTTAATCTTTTATTGATCATCAATTATTCATTTAATCATCACACAAGTGCTTGGCTTTAGAACACATTAAGAAGCCTTCAAGTATTCTATGGAATCTCTATTGGACAAGCATCCAGGATTTAATCACTCTAATGTAGTTGAATCAAGCATGTATCTATCAGCAAAGTGACCTAATGCCAGAATCCAGTCAAACTAAACAATTTACCAAAAAGCTTTGTTACTTTGCTCACTTCCTGTAAATCTCTTAAACACATGATCATTAAGCAAATATCATGTACACATTCTAATTAAATGAAGCATTTAGTCAGAACAACAAAAGACAGGAAAAGCTTGGTAATGAATAAACTGCAAAATATTCACAACAACATCAACTAAACATCAAGGTAATCAATCCCTTGGATTGATTTAAGGTTTTAGCCCTCCATGAACCAGAGGGAAGAACTTACAAGTTGAACAAGTAAACCCTAAAGAGAAAAGTAGTGCAGAGAATGTAATAAAACAGTAAAAATCTCAGCCTCCCTACATTCTGTACCTCTTCTCTTTTTATAGACTTCCAAAAATTAATAATCCAAGTTTACCCTTAGGTCACAACATCTTCAGTTGTCTAGACAGCTCACAATTGACTTACAAGAGGATAAACACAAGCAAAACGTCACAGTTTTGCTAAGGAAGGTTGCAGCATAATTCTATTATACAGCAGCATCGTTCTGTCTTCGATGGTTCTTATGCACCATACTCATGTTGAACTATTTTCGTCACACCTTATAATCAACCTCTAAGCATGTGTATGAGAAGAGAGCATATATTTCTTAGCCTAATGATTCCTAGTCTTAAATCTCCTAATAAAGTTTCATTTGTGTATTTGAGGCTATACTATGTGTGTGGGTGAAGAAGAACTTCAACATGAAAGCAGCTTGGCTATGGGCCATAATTGATTTTCTTGCATATGGTATGTTGTCTTGATAGAGTATGCATGGAAAAATCATTTGTTCGTACTATATGGAAAACATGAAGTCGTTTGTACTAAAACAAATTAGGAAATGTTGCTAGTTTTTGCCTTTTAAGCATTTGTTTTGGCATGATCGAAATTCTTTTAAAAAGTCAAAAATTGAGAACTCACTATAGGTAACTTGATTGAGTGGGACGGATGTCTTTAATAGAGTTTGAAAACTTAATGAAGTCACTTTGGTCTAGCATCAAGGAATTAACAACAAGTCAGCTTTGAAAATTTTCACAAATGGGTGAAAAAGAGTATATTTTGGGAATTACCTTATTAGAGCACTAATCCCAGACAACATAATTTGAATGTCATGCACATTGAAAAAACTATTTTCACAGTCTCTTTACTACTGTCATGAACATAAAAGGGAAGACAAAGAACATTGCAAATGTTAAGGAAGATGAGACTGGATATAACATTTGAAATTTTAAGATGGGTATCACAGCGTGACGGCCGGTGAAAATCCATCATTTTATGACTTTTTGGTGCGTAAGGAAAAATGCAGAGAAAATGAAGTTGCTACCAATTAATTAGAAGGATAATTGGGATCCTTAAAAAAAGAAAGGAAAACTGGCCCTTGAAGCCAGAGGAAGGGTTTGGGAGTCTAATTACGTGTGGGGAATGTGTTAGGCACCCCACAACGTCCATCCTTAAGGATGGTTACCGTAAATTGCTTGTGCTTTAAAAATTTTAATTTATTTAAATTACCCCTTTTCATTCATATCATAATATTGGATAAAGATGGAGAAATAAATATCTAGACCTACCTTACCAAGTAAGTGCCTATGTACCCCGAATGGGATCAAGGTCAACATAGTTCAGATTATTTGATTAAGTTGATTAGGTAAGATGTATGATCTCGGACCTGAGAATATTAGGACATCAGAGGAATATAAATTCCACTTAAAGCCTGAAAAATGAATTAGGAATGGGACATTAGGAAGAATATACCTCCACTGAATACTCAAGAAAATTGAGACTTTGGGAAAATAAAATTCCACTGAAAGTCTAGAAAAAGAAATAAGCATGACCTCAGGGAAGATGAACTTCCATTGAAAGTCTGTGAGATTTATTTCATCGGGGAGTATGTAACTCCACTAAATGCCATGAAGATTAGGACTTTGGAGAAGTTTAAACTTCTACTAAATGTCCTTTAAATGTTTACAAATGAAATGAAAATGGTAATTTTATTACTTTTAATCAAATTTTAATTTTTTCAATTTTTGTGACAAAACTGAGATTTCTAAAAGAATAGGGGTGGAATTCCCAAAAAAAAAAGTATTTAGGCTAAAATAGAATTCTTGGGAATATCAGGGTTAAAAAAAATTAAAAATAATGGTACCAAAATGAGATTTACTAAAAATAATGAGGCAAAAATGAAATTTATGCCCAATAAAGGGGTCAAAATGTAATTTATGCCAATAGTGGGGCCATAATGGAATTTATGAAAGTGGTGGGGCCAAAAATATATTTAAGTAAATAATGGGGCCATAATGTAGTTTATGAAAGTTGTGGGGCCAAAAATGCAATTGATATGAATAGTAGGGGTTGAGATATAATTTATACAAATAATGGGATCAAACTGAAATTTCTTAAAATATGGGGCTAACATCAAAATTTTAAAAGTATGGTGTTTGGAATCGAATTCCTGGAGGTATAGGAGATAAAAATCAGATTTTCACTTTACTCTGGTTCAAAAAAATTATTTACAAGAGCATTGATTTTTTTTTTTAGTCTATCTTGCGAACTTCCAATTAAGCTATTAGAGTCATCTAGGAAAAATTGGGTCTTGAACCCTTTTGAAACTATCTCAATTAAGCCTTTGAAATATCATTCAAAATATGCTTTAAATCAGGAAGACTAATGACTTTGAAATAGCCCATTTGAACCCAAAAAAAAAAAACATGTTTGAATCCATAAATCAGAGTTGAATTAGGACTAACCAATTTTAAGATAAAAACAAAATTCTGTTTTTAGTTTCATGTGAATTTAAGAGCCAGAAATCCGAATTAAATTCAAATTGTCAGGATGAAACCCAACACCTATTCAAATCAGACAATCTTGGACCATCCTCCCAAAAACATACTTAAAACCACTCAGAATATAGATATTATTAGACCCATGAAAGCAAACTTGGATGCTGTTAATTTAAAATGTAACTTACATCACTTTGGAGGCATTGAGGCAAGATTGATAACACAAAAATTAAAATGCCCATTAAAACTTCCTTGGGTCGTGATAATTTGAGAAATACAATCCTTTAAAGTGCACATCAGAGCCAACTTGAAGCATGGCAATCAAATTATATTCCTAGCTTCAGAATTCAAATTACAACCCCAAAGCCTAAAATACCCTATTTTATCTGAGTTTCCTGGATCCCAAGAACATGTCAATACCCCAACTCAAAGCCCATCCTAAAACCTCAAGCAATAGGTGTAGGGTGCAGAGACTTACCCTTACACACAGTAATTTTGAACAAGAAAAATCATTCTTTTGAAAGCACCTACTGGCACCTTTAGAATCAAGAGACAGTTGGGTTAAATCATCTTTTAAGTCATTTAATCCATAGATTGAAACATAATTTAAGCCAAAACTTAGTTAAGTCAGAGCTAAACACGATTTTAAAATATCCACCTCAAACTTCAACAAATCATCCATGAGATAGAGTGAATACATTAAACCAAATGTGATCGTATTAATAGAATCCCGTAATCAAACTCTAAAGATGGAAACCAATTAGTGTGGCATAACAAAATTAAGCAAATTGTAGCATGTTTAGGACAGGATATACAACACCATTAATTCACACGACACCTATCCAGATTTAATCTTTATTTAACATAGCATTCGAGCACAATTTCAGAAGGAGTCAATTATCCAAATCAGGATTTAAACATAAACTAGTCAGAATCACTGGCCTAGAGCCAATCTTCATAGCTTTCTTACCTAAATAGAAGAAAGGCACACAATTACCTCATTGATAAATGATCCTAAAACAACGTTTTCTTAGTCTTCCTTTTGTCTCAGCTCTCAGTCTTCCTTTTGTCTCAGCTCTCAGTCTTCCTTTTGTCTCAGCTCTCTTACTCTTGGTTGTTTCAGAAATTCTCCCTTTCCTTTTAATCTTGGTATCCTCTCTTGCTAATGCTCTCAGATCCCAGCCTCTGTTGTCCTCTTATCCCTTTTATAGCCGAGAGAGAGGACCATCCCCCTAATCAACTGATTTCCCCACTGCGTGACATTAAATGAAAATAAGGCAACTGGACCTCAAGTTTCTTTTTCAGTTTCCTCGGCATCCTTTTATGGCAGAAAAAAACTAATCAATTACACATATCGGACCCCTCCTTTAACGGTGTCAAATGAAACAAAAAGGGCAAGTTTATTTATGGTTTCCCCTATTAAGATGAAGGATGAAATTGGATGGAGATTTGGGGCGAGAATCATTGTAGATTTGGGACAAGAATCACGATATTTTCTCTAGGTCTGCAATCAAAAATCAAGGAAGGAAAAGGGGGGTTAGGGAATGGGTAGGTGAGGTGACACAGAGATACGGGTGCAGAGGTGAGTAAAACTAGGGAGAGAAGACAATTTTGGGGATTTAGGGATTTAAGTGGATCCGGGTCAGGCGGGTACAAGTCAGGCGGGTATGGGCTGGATTGTTGGACCAGTTTGGGGTTGTTGGGCTGGATTGGTGTTGGGTAATTGGGCTGTTCGGTGTGGCTTGGAGTGGGTTGAGTGCAAGGTGGACTGGGCTGGACCATTTTTTTTTTTTGCTACCCAAAAAATTTTTTTTAATTTTTTTTTAGTTCTTTTTATTTCCTTCTCTTTTTTATCTTTATTTTTTTTATTATTATTCTTTAATCTTGCTATTTATTTTTGTTGTTATTATTATTTATTATTTATTTTTTTTGAGAAAAATTTATTAAACACAAAAATTTAAGGGAGATCCTGACAAAAACGAGTATTTATAGTTGCCCCTCTTTACTTGTTCCTTGATGGGGGAAAGATGAATAATCAGCGATCTTTTCAGATTTTCTAATGAAGAACAAGTACATACCAAACGTAGATTTTGTCTGGGAGTACGTTGAACCAGTAAGGAAGACCTTGCTTGAGATCCTGAGTAATCACTAAATGGGAATTTAACACGAAATATCTCTATCTTGCTAGACAATCCGTAAATTGGCACGAATGAATTGGCTTACGCAATAAAATGTAGTGAATGGTACGGATGAATTGACGTATACAATAAATTGAAAGGAATTGGTACAGAAGAATCGATGTACACAATAAATTGAAATGGATCGGTACAGAGGGATCGACATACACCATAAATTGAAAGAAATTGGTACAGAAGGATCAATGTACACAATAAATTGAAATGGATCTAGTACGAAAGAATCAACGTACACAACAAATTAAAGGAATTGGTACGGAAGAATCGACGTACACCATAAATTGAAAGAAATTGGTTCAGAAGGATCGATGTACGATATAAACTGAAGGAATTAGTACAAAAGAATTGACATACACCATAAATTGGAAGAAATTGGTACAGAAGAATCAATGTACATAATAAATTGAAAGGAATTAGTATAGAAGAATCAACGTACACAACAAATTGAAAGGGATTTCTAGACCTTAGCCTAGTAATAAAGAAACTAAGTATCATCCAAAAATAATGGTAAGGTGCAAATGTGAGTTGTTTGTGTTATATTTAAGTCAAAAGATGCCTAACAAATATGATGCTAATGAAACAAATAGTATGGAATAGAGTCATAAAATTTTCAAAACATACACTGTAATCCCAAGAAAGGTCTGCCAAGTGTATTCCCTTTCTGCCACTATCTTATACTTCTATGGAATTCCATCGAGCCAGTCAGAAGCATTTATTCTCAATGCCCATGCATTATTATTTCATACTTAGAATCTATTCGTTTGGATAAGGTTTTGGGGTCAAACTAAGCCAATCCAAGGGGTTCTTGCTATTTTTGTGAGGCGCAACCGATCACATCAGATTATGCTAGAGTAATATGTAGTTTAGGTATTTAAATTAAAATATCAACTAAAGGAAAAGGTAATTAAGATAGAAGTTAATTAAATGAACAGAACTTCTTTTATTTGTACAAAGCGGGTCAATCAAAATGGTTATGAATGCAAATTCTTCTGTCATTGATGACCGAGCGTCCAAACAATAGAAAGGAAGTATTTAAACAGAATGTAATCGTAAGTGTCTAATCTCCTACAGCTTGAATATAAATGAGAAAACAAAGACAAAGAAAATTTATCTTAACTAGATTCCTCAATGTCCATAAACTTTCGATCCTCAAATTGAAACCGATACTAAACTTTTGATTTTTTTTGAAGGAAGTGGTGCCAATGCCAATGAATGATCTTCAAAATTGCCCAAATTTTAATGAATACCTAATTGCCCCATTTTTTACTCATGGGTTCTCATTTATTCAAACATCATATCTACCACTTAAGTCGCCTTTTCGGGTTTTCGACTTCGAGGTTTTCTTTCTCTTTTTTTCCGTGTGTGCCTAACTTTTGCCTAGGCTACCTACTCAAGTTTCAAACCTAGCGACATTTTTTTTTCACTAATTCTTTCAGGCATAATAGTATTTAACCGTATTAGAATTGATTGGCTTAGCTAATTCCTGCCCGTCCATGTTAGTGAGAATCAAGGCTCCACCTAAAAAAGCTTGCTTGATGATATACGATCCCTCATATGTAGGAGCCCACTTTCCCTTGGCATCTTCTTGATTAAGGAGTATTTTTCGAAGTACTAAGTCCCCGTTTTGGAATTCTCATGGCCGTACTTTTTTATTGAAAGCTCGAGCCATCCTCTTTTGGTATAATTATTCGTGGCATATGGCAAACAATCATTTTTCCTTGATTAAATTCAACTGCTCATATCGAGTTTCAGTCCACTTGGCTTCTTCAAGCTGCGGTTCCCTAAGTACCCTTAAAGATGGGATTTCTACTTCAATAGGTTTCATCGCTTCCATCCCATATACCAATGAATATGGTGTTGCCCCAGTTGATGATCTCATGTAAGTATGGTATGCGTAGAGTGTGTATGGTAACTTTTCATGCCAATCCTTGTAGTTGACCACCATTTTCTCCAATATTTTCTTGAGGTTCTTGTTGGCTGCTTCTACTGCCCTATTCATTTGCGGTCTGTACGCCGCTGAATTGTGGTGCTTAATCTTGAATTGCTCACATAGCTTTTTGACTTTAAAGCCATTTAGATTAGGTGCATTATCGGTGATTATTCTCTCTGGCACTCCATATCGACATATGATATCGAGCTTGATAAATTTCATAAATACTTTCTGAGTGATCATGACATACGATGCAGCCTTGACTCATTTAGTGAAATAATCGATAGCCACTAAAATGAAGCGATGTCCGTTGGACGCCTTAGGATTGATGGGTCCGATCATATTTAAACCCCACATAGAGAATAGCCATGGGGCTGTCAAGTTATGCAGCAGAAATGGTGGAGCATTAATCCAATTTGAGTAAACTTGACACTTGTGGCACTTTCGACAGTAACCGGTGCAATCTTTCTCCATAGTGGTCTAATAGTAACCACACCTTAAAATCTAATGGGTCATCATATGTCCATTTGCATGAGTTAAGCAGATACCTTCATGTATTTCTACCATGATTGTTTGTGCTTCTTTATCATCCACACAACGGAGTAACATTCTGTCGTATCCTCTCTTATATATGATTTCTCCGCTTAGAAGAAAGTTGGCAACCAATCGCCTAATGGTTTTCTTATCATTCTCATCTATACCCTTGGGATATTGCTGAATCTGAATATAACATTTGATGTCTGTGTACCATGGCTGTTCCTTGCTTTGATCAATATTGAGGCAATATGCTGGATTGTTACTAGACCTGACAATAATGGGTAGGACTTTACTTCCTTGGTCCAACTTAATCATAGTGGCCAATGTTGCCAGTGCATAGGAAAATTAATTTTTATCTTTGGTCATATGTGTGAAGGAGATTTCTTCGAACTCCTTGATCAATTCAAACAACTATTTTTGATACGGTACTAATCTTCATCCTGCGTTTGCCATTCTCCCTTAACTTGATAAATAATGAGAGCAGAATCACCAAATACCTTTAGCTTATTTATGTTCATGGCTAAAGCTTCTTGCAGCCCATTAACACAGGATTTGTATTCGATGATATTGTTTGTACAATCGAAATCCAGCTTTATGGCGACTGGGAACTGCTTTCCTTCTGGAGAAATAATAAAGCACCAAGGCCATTTCCATGTATATTTGCTGCTCCATCGAAATATGTTTTCCAATTTCCCTCTTTGTCGGACTCTTTACCATTTAGAATATCCTCATCTGGGAATTCAGAATTCACCAAATGGTGTTCATTTACTAGGTTATCTGCCAAATGATCTACGATGACACTTCCTTTTATCGCCTTGGCCGTAATGTACTTGATATTATACCCTGACAGTATGGCTTGCCACTTACTAACTCTTCCTGATAAGTGAGGTCTTTCAAATACATACTTCATTGGGTAAATTCTGGAAACCAACAAGATGGTATAGTAGGTCATATACTGATGAAGCCTCTTAGTAATCCAAATGAGAGCACAACATATCCTTTCGATTGAAATATACTGACTTTCGCATTCATTAAACTTCTTACTCAAGTAGTAAATTGCCTTTTCCTTTCTGCTATTTTCCTCGTGTTGGACTTGTTTGGGGTTGTTGGGCAGGATTGATGTTGGGTAATTAGGCTGTCTGGTATGGCTTAGAGTGGGCTGAGTGCAAGGTGGACTGGGCTGGACCCTCTTTTTTTGGCTGCCAAAAAAAATGTTTTTTTTAATATTTTTATTTCCTTCTCTTTTTTATCTTTATTTTATTTATTATTATTCTTTAATCTTGTTATTTATTTTTGTTATTATTTTTTTTTTTTGAGAAAGATTTATTAAATACAAAAATTCAAGGGAGATCTGGACAAAATCGAGTGTTTACAATGGGTATGTTGAATCTCTAAATTAGCCCTTTGTGATAATGGTACAGGCATGGATTTTAAAAAATTATTATTATTAAGCCACACCAACCATAAAATATAGTGGAATAATAAACACCGAAAAAAGGCATAGATACACGAATTCCATGAAGTCAAAGGAGAAGGAATTATGCCTTTATAGCCATAAGGAGAGAGTGATAGCTTCTCCACCAAACAAACTTACCACCTATTCTTAGTGAATTCCTTTAGACCAAAGAGCCTGTAGTGGACCAGGTGAGAACAATAGAAATAGACTTATGATAACATTCACTAGTCTCTCAAAATTTTGGCCTATATGGAGAGATCTCTACCAGCTTCTTAATTCTCACTATCTATAATGAAGGTGGTGGCTAGTGTATTTATAAAACCCTAGGACTAATTTTTTGGGTTGTGCTAAACAATTAATGAAACCAACCCTAAAATCCCCTTGTCTAAGTTTGTTATATCAAATAAAACTCACCTTATCTTATTTGATTTTCTATTATTTTATTTAGCCAAAATAAAATTAAAACAAAATAAATAGAGGTCACCCATTGGCCGAAAGTTTGTGCGCTTGAACTTAAAATTTAAAAATAGAATTTCAACTTTAACAACCTCCTAACCACATGGTCTCCTATCATGTACAGGATAACTAGAATTTGTAACTATTTACAATTTTTATCCTATCCCACATTGACCTTAACTTCTTAAGATAATTCAAAATTAAATTTATAACAAATAATATTTGTTTCCCAAGAGTGGTTGGCAAAAATCTCCAAGAGATTTTGGAGGTTGATTTATTTCAAATTTAAATTTTCAAGTTTCAAATTTTGAAATTAAAATTCATAATTCATAATTTTAAATTTGACTTTCAAATTTTTAACCAAGACAATGGTTGTCATAATTAGACAATGCTTGTCTTAATTAAGACATCTCATGTCTTGAAAATCCTTTTCCAATCAAGACAACTCTTGTCTTAATTAAGACAAGCTATGTTGTAAAAATTCTCCTTTTCCAATTAAGACAACTCTTGTCTTAATTAGGACAAGCATTTCTTACACGAAGACATATCAAGCACACTTAGGACAACCTTTATCCTAAAAGAATTGTTGGGAATAGGTTGTCCTAGAAAGCAAGTTGTAATCCCTAATTTGATATTAAATGCATTTTTAATATTAATAAATAAAGAGTTTATTTATGTAAGCTTTATTTTCTAGATATTAAGGTTCCTAAATTCTAATAAACCAAGATATGTTTGCCAAAAGGTTATGTAAATGGAGATATGTATCTTTGGATGAATCTAAAAAATATTCACAACCACTTAATAGAGCAAGTCACTATTCAATTAAAACTGTAGTGTTCAAATTATCTCCATAGAAAGAATGAGATCATTTTCTAAGTGAATGATGAATCTTAAATCATTGAAGTAGCAAGCTTCAGGTAATGGCACTATTAAATGAAATGGAATCAAGTGAGATTTCAAGTTCAAGTTAATATCGTTGCTTTGAATTTAAACTCACACACATTGCATCTGCTAATGGCAGAACCGACTTGATGGATTATGGACTCGTGTCCATGACCATTGTGATCTTTGATATACTATGGGCACAAAAGTTGTGTGACATTGGTCAAGATTCTGTATGTTGGGATGATAGTGGAAGTGAACATCCAGGAACATAAATGTAAGAAATGGAGATCGTAGCATTACATCACTTCTGCTGATTTCAGGAAGACAAGTGTCATATATGAGCCCTGTGAAATGATGACTTAGCTACTCATTATTTCAAGATACTCTTAGAAAAGTTCTAAAATATTATCTAGTCACATATTGGATGAAATATGAGATCAGGGGACAAAATTGACATAAGGGGTAAAACAATAATTTTACCTTGTGTCAATATCCGGCTACGAGGGCTCACAAATACTAGGTTTAAAAATTAGAAAAATCAATGTTCAACATTGACTTCTCGTAATTTTAGGAATTATAAAGAATGTAATCATAAGTCTTTGGTGAAATAACTTCATGATTAATAAAATTAGATTATCTTAATGAGATTACAATAATCTCAAATTTATTGGAACTTGAAATTCCTATGTCCAAACGAATTACCCACCTAGCTTTGGAGAATTCAATCCACACTAAGTTGGAATAAAATCCAAAATAAAGTTAATTGATAGCATTTCAATAATATCTTTATTGAGATAAGAGTTGTCTTAATTTATAAATTTTAGGACAAATGTTGCCCTAAACATGCTTTAAAATGTGAGAAACATTTTTGTAACTAAAGAAATAAAAATAATTCTTATATTAGTTGTCTAAATTAAATAAATGTTGTTTTAATTAGTCAATGGAATTTTAAGACAAAGGATTGTCTAAATTAGGATTGTCTTAATTAAGACAAGTGTTGTCTTAATTTAGACAACCTTTATTATAGTAATTATTTTTGGTTTAACTACTTTAAATTAATATTTGATTGTTAAATATTTAATTTGAAGAAGTGGATTAAAATAAAATTAAATATCCATTTAATTCGGAATTTTAATTGCAGCCTTTTATTAGGATAAAATTAATTTAATTACTTATCCTAATATTGTTGCAAAGCCTCCCCATGTGATGGAGACGTATGCGGTCAAAGGAGGGGAATTGGTCTTTGACATGTTCAAATGGATTCCCTCATAATTATCCTAATTATCTAAGTGAATAAAAGTTGAAAACTAAAAGTGTTTTAATTTCTTAGGTAACCTACATTCACTAGGAAACTAAGTCAAAGGGATTTAATTAAGTAAAATTCGTTTATTTGAATTTTCAATTCAAGCTTGACCAATTAGAAAGCCATACATGTTTTATTTATTTGTTAAATAAAATGTTATTATTAAAATTAATAATATGATTATTAATTGATAAATCATTAGATAACTTAATTATCTAATATTCCCCATTTGTAAGCATGTGAATCCCTAATCATTAGGGATTGAGTTTTTGAATTGCACTCAAATGATCTCACACGACCTAGGGTTAACATACTATATATATGCAACCTCTCCCTCTTGTGGTCATACAAGTGAATATTAGAGAAAGAGAAAAAGTGAATTCTTTGGTGTGCCACTATAGAGTTCTCCACGCCATACTAAGAGGAACAAAAGGGAAGGCTTTCTAATTTACTTTGAAAGCTATCGATTATTTTCTTTCATCTTTTGTTTATTCCAATCACTAAGCCTATTCACTATATGTTTCATGGATGGTGATTCCTAAAGAATAGGCGGTCAATGTGCTTGGTTGAGAAGTATATTTCAAGATTAAAGTGACTTCAAGAGGTATGTGAAATTCTTTTCTATTTTACTTCTCATTCTAGCCATAAGTTATTTTCTTGTGTTTTGTTTCTACTTGTTTGCAAGCTTGAATGCTTTAAAATTTTTAAAACTCATGCTTGTACTGTAAACTCTTAGGATAAACAACTAAATCCAATAACTAGTATCAGAATGTATGGTTCACGGCTATATGTGTGTATGATGCATGGTTGACACCTAGAAATCATTTACAATATATGATTGTATGTATGATGTCTTTGATATTTTGTTTTTGGTTTAAATTAAATTTTTGGCCATATTAATGCCTTAGAGGAATTTCCTTGTATTTTTGGGATGTAACAAAAAGAGTGACCCCATATGGTTATGTTTCCTTTTGCTAATTTTTTAAATTGCAAAGTTATGTTGTAAATGGCAAGAAGCTACTAGTTGTAACATGGAGACCTCTCAGCAAAGCCCAAGGCAAGATAAGTTGGTAGAGACATCTCAAAAGTCCAAGAGTTGGAGAATCACAAAGAATGAAGAAAATAAATGTAATAGTTTAGAATTTTATTTTCTCGCATTAATATGGTCTTGGTATTATATTTAATTTTATAATATAGGATATTATATGCTATAACATGTCATGTAGACTAGTAAGTACCAATCAACCTCACATGCTCATTCATACATTATCTTTTATATTTTAAAAGAGTTTTAAAATGTTAAAACATAAGAAAGAAGAGTAATTAGCATGTTGTCTAATTAGGATTTAATTTTTCAACTAAATAAACTAGTTAGAAATTAATTAGATCCATAATTGATAAATCAGTTAAAAGTAATTAATTTTCAACTAAAGAGTTTAGTTAGAATTAAATCACCTAGTAACTAATTAGTCAATTAAATTACCTAAGTTTATTTTTAAACTAAGAGTTAGTGTGAAAATAATTAGGAAATATATAAGGAACTAAATATATAAAATTGCTAAATAATTAGTAAAATTTACTAATACAAATCCTATCGAAAACGTTTAGAAATGAATCCAAGTTCATAAGTGATTTAAGTTTTCTAAAGAGATGCATGCTAGAAAACTTGGTAAATCAACCTAGAATAATTAATCATAATTAATTAATTAAAATATTGAGTGAGAGAGGGCGCTAGTAATCCTATAACCCATGTCCTCCATCCGTTAGTCTATTGTCATAGAGTTTATATCACTCCCTACAGGCGGACATATACTTATACCATGACTGGAATGGAAGTCCTAAGTGCTAAGTCCACTTTAGTGGAACATTAAATTTGACTTCCCATAGAAGCATACTTAGTGGTACATCTAGGTGTGATGAAATGGTTGGCTAATACACGCAATATTAACTTATCAATATACTGCCTATAGTAGCTCTGTTGATAGATTAGTGGGCCAAGTAAATGCGCTCCTCAGCTATGCTAAGTATGAAGATACCAAGTAGCAAAGTTGAGTGAGAAGGTTCCAATTTGCTTTGTAATAAGTTTTCATGCCCATAGTCTATTGCTTATTACAGAAGTGGAATGACCTTTAAACAAGAATTAATATGCTCATGCATACATGCATCATGTTTAAAAGCCCATTCAACAGCTAGTAAGCTTACTAATATTAGATGAATCTATTATAGACTATCCCTTAATCATGAATTCCCTATTTATTCTCCTTAAAAAGTGCATATTGAACAATGAGAATTATGTAGAGTGGAAGAGAACCTTAACATCATTTTAAATTATGATAAGATCACATGGATCCTTTCTTAGCAAGCATCCCTTGATCTAACTCCTAACTCGGTCCCAAGTGAAATCGAGTATCATAAGAGGTGGCATGATGCCAATGCTCTAGCTAGGTGCTACATATTATCCTCAATAACTAGTGTGTTGTAGCAGCATGATGGCATGGAACATACTGCTAACATAATGTACCATATACATGACATTTTTAGTATAAAGACTCTATCTGTTAAGATTAGAGTTGTCAATGCTTTCAAAGACCTTAAGTAGAAACTAGGGGAGCCAGTGAGAGATTACATGCTTAAGGTAATCTTATGTCTTAATGAGGCTAAGCTACAAGAGGCTAAGATTAGTCTAGACAGTCAGGTGTCCGTGACCATTCATAGTCTGAACTCTAGTTTTTGCAATTTAAGTTGGACTATAAATTGCATAGCAGGAACTATACCCTTACTGGGTTGATGAATGACCTGCAAGCCGTAGAAGAGGTTTTTGGTATTAAGAAGAACCCAGAGGTAAACGTGGTGGCTATAGCACCCAAGAAGGCAAAAAAGCTAGGCAATAAAAATAATGCCAAGAAATCGGCTAGGCCGAAGAAGAAGCCCATGAAAAGGAAGTCTAAGAAGGATAGCACCAAGGGAAAGTCTTTCCACTATGGTGCTAAAGGATATTAGAAAAGGAACTGCAAGGCATACCTCAGTTCTGTGAGGAATAAACAAGGTACAAGTCTTATAAACATGTTAAAAGCCTTTCTAATGGATGATTATGCTAATAGTTGGATAGTAGATTCTGGAGCCACTAACCATGTTTGTAATTCTTTACAGGGCTTCCAGACAAAGAGAAAGCCGACTAATGGTCAGTTCCAAATGAGGATTGCTAATGGCGCACTAGTCTCAGCTCAAGCAGTGGGAGCCATTACCTTGCATTTTTTGGATAATAAGCTATTAGTTTTGTATAATGTTTATTTTATTCCTAGACTTCATAGAAATTTGATTTCTATCTTTTGTTTAATAAAGTCCAGATGTTCTATTTCTTTTGGTAATGAGATTACCATTTCTATTAATGGAATTTTAATTTATTCTGGAATTACTAGGAATAATTTATATTATCTAGAACCAATTAATTGGACTACAAACATTGCATAGACAAATTCATCTAAGTCTAAAAGAATCAAGGAATGTAGAATAGATAAAAGTTATCTATGGCATCTAAGATTATGTTATATTAATCAAAACAAGCTAAGCAGACTAGTAAAGGATGGTACTCTACCAGACATAATAGAGTGTTCTTTACAAATATGTGAATCTTGTATTGAAGGTAAAAGGACCAAATCATCCTTTAAAATAAAGGGTAATAGGATGCAAGATGTTCTAGACTTAGTACACACAGATGTGTGTGGACCAATGAACATTCAAGCTAGAGGAGGTTATGTACATTTCATGACCTTCATAGATGACTATTCACAATATGGTGTTGTGTATCTAATGTACAACAAAAGTGATTCCTTTGAAAAGTTCAAGGAATTCAAAGCCAAAGCTGAAAAACAGTTAAGCAAACCATCAAAACAACTTCGATCAGATTGAGATGGTAAGTATTTATCTGAAAAGTTTCAGTAGTTTCTTGTCGATAATGGAATCATTTTCAACTTATCAGCAACCAGAACACCTCAACAAAATGGTGTTGCTGAAAGAAGGAATATAACTCTTTTAGAAATTATGAAGTCAATGATGTCCTATGCTGCATTACCAGAATTGTTCTGGGGATATTGTATACAAACAGTAGTATACCTATTAAACTTTGCTCTACCAAAGGCAATGCCTAAGACACTAAGGGAGCTATGAACAGGACGTAAAACATCTTTACACCACTTGTAAACTTAGGGCCGCACATGTATATAAGCCTGAGTCCACAAAGATGGAACCAAGGTCGAAGGTGTATTTGTTTGTAGGATTTCCTAGGGGTACAAAGGGGTACTATTTCTATAATACCCAGGATAAGAAGGTATTTATTAGTGTAAATGCAACCTTCTTAGAACAGGATTTTGTGAGAAATCACAAACCTCACAGTAAGATTGTCCTTGAAGAGCAAAGTGGTTGGTCATAATCTATAGATGATTCTGATGAAGTCATAACTGGTATGAATTCAAGAGTTGAATTGAACTAGTGGCACCTTGTCCAAGTGGGAGTGTTGTTAGACAATCTAACAGATACATGTGTATATGAGAGCACATGGTGGCTCTTTCATATGAACATGAATTAAATTGCATTACATATGAGGAAGCCATTAACAATGTAGATGTTGTTCATTGGCAAAAGGTAATGAAATTAGTGTTGGAATCTATGCATTTCATTTCAACAAGGTTTAGACTCTTGTAGATGTGCCTGAAGGAATAAAACCCATTGGATGCAAATGGATCTATAAAAGAAAGAGGGTAGTTGAGGGGAAGGTAGAGACCTTCAAAGTTAGGCTAGTAGCCAAGGGCTATACCTAGAGAAAAGGTATCAACTATGAAGAAACCTTCTCACTAGTTGCTATGCTTAAGTCCATCAAGATTCTATTATCCATAACTGCACATCTTGATTATGAGATATGGCAAATGGATGTCAAGACCGCATTCTTGAATAGGGATCTTGAAGAGCATATCTATATGGCTCAACCAAATGGTTTCATTGAAGATGACCAAGAACTCAAAGTCTGTGAATTGCAGAGGTCCATCTATGGACTTAAGCAAGCTTTAAGATCTTGGAATATAGGATTTGACACTGTAGTCAAGTCTTATGGATTTCAACAAAATACAGACGAACCATGTATATATAAAGGGATACCGAATAGTAAGGTTGTCTTCCTAGTACTTTATGTAGATGACATTCCACTCATAAAAATGATGTAGGAATGTTATCTACTTTAAAAAGATGGCTGAATCAACAATTCAATGAAGGATTTAGGTGAGGCTAGCTATGTTCTTGGGATCCAAATGATAAGAGATTGCAAGAACAAGCAGATAGCCTTGTCTCTTTGGATGAAAACAATATTCATAGTAACTGAATAAAGTTGATCACTCTGGTCAATTATGACTATAGTGTTTGGATTACCTCCATAGAAAGAATGAGATTCCTTTATAAAGGAATGATGAATCTCAAATCATTCAAGTACTAAACTTCAGGAAATGACACTATTAAATGAAATGGAATCAAATACAATATCAAGTTCAAGTTAATATCATTGCTTTGAACTTGAACTCACACATATTGCATCCACTAATGGCAGAACCGAAATCTTGATGGATTATGGACCTATGTCCATGACCATTGTGACCTTTGTTATTCTATGAGCACGACCATTGTGTGACATTGGCCAAAACTCTGTATGTTGGGATGATTGTGGAAGTGAACATCTAGGAACATAAATCCAAGAAATTGAGTTTGTAGCATTACATCACTTTTGATGATTTCAGGAAGATAAGTGATATATCTAGGCCTAGTGAAATAACGAATTAGCTACTCATTATTCAAGATACTCTTAGAAAAGTTCTAAAATATTATATAGTCACTTATTGGATGAAATCTGATACTAGGGGACAAAATTGACATGAGGGTTAAAACAATAATTTTATCTTGTGTCAATGGATGGCTATGAGGGTTCACAAACACTAAATTTGCAAATTGGATAAATCAATGTTCAACATTGACTTCTCGTAATTTTAGGAATTATCAAGAGTGCAATCATGAGTCTTTGGTTTGACTTCATGATTAATAAAATTGGATTATCTTAATGAGATTAAAATAATCTCAGGTTTATTAGAGCTTGATATTCCTATGTCCAAACAAATTCTCCAACTAGCTTTGGAGAGTTCAATCCACACTAAGTTGGAATAAATCCAAGATGAAGTTAATTAATAGCATTTCAGCTAATGTCTTTACTAAGACAAGAGTTGTCTTAATTTATACAAAGAATTATTTTAGGACAAATGTTGTCCTAAACATTCTTGAAAATGTGAGGAACATTTCTGTCACTAAAGAGATAAAAATAATTTTATATTAGTGGTCTAAATTAAACAAGTGTTGTTTTAATTAGTCAATGAAATTTTAAGACAAATGTTTTCTTAATTAAAACAAGTGTTACCTCAATTTAGACAACTTTTATCTTAGTAATTATTTTTGGTTTAACTGCTTCAGATTAATATTTGAATTATTCAAAAATTTAATTTGAAAAAATTGATTAAAATAAAACTAAATCCCCATTTAAGTATGAATTTTGGCTATAGCATTTTATTAGGATAAAATTAATTTAATTATTTATCCAAATGTTGTTGCAAAGTTTGAATTGTTCAAACTTGTGAAACAACCTCCTCCCCATGTGATGGAGAGGTGTAAGGCCAAATGAGGGGAATTGGTCTTTGACATGGTTAAATATATTCCCTCCTAATTATTCTAATTATCTAAGTGAATAAAGATTGGAACTTAAAAGAGTTTTAATTTCTTAGGTAACCTACATTCACTAGGAAACTAACTAAGCTAAAGGAATTTAATTATGTAAAATTTGTTTATTTGAATTTTTAATTCAAGCATGATCAATTAGGAAGCAACACATGTTTTATTTAATTATTAAATAAAATATGTTATTATTAAAATTAATAATATGATTATTAATTGATAAATCATTAGATAATTTGATTATCTGATATTCCCTATTAGTAGGCATGTGAATCTCTAATGGTTAGAGATTGAGTTTTTGAATCACACTCAAATGCTCTCACATGACCTAAGGTTAGCATACTATATATATGCAACCTCTCCCTCTTGTGGCCGTACAAGTGAATATTTGAGATGGAAAAAAAGTGAATTCATTGGTATGCCACTATAGAGTTCTTTATGCCATACTAAGAGGACCAAAGGAGAAGACTTTCTAATTTACTTTAGAAGATATCAATTGTTTTCTTTCATCTTGTGTTTATACGAAGCTTATTCACTATAGGGTTCATGGATTAGTGCTTCCCAAAGAATATGCAGTCAAGAGGTATGTAAAATTCTTATCTATTTTACTTCTCATTCTTGCCGTGAGTTATTTGTCTATGTGTTTTGTTTCCGCTTATTTACAACTTGAATGTTTTAGAATTTTTAAGACTCATGCTTGGACTATAAACACTTAAGATAAACAACTAGATCCAACATGAATGTTTGTCCAAATTAAGACAACGCTTGTCCCATTTAGGACAAGTATGCCTTACACTAAGACATACATTGTTCACTTATGACAACCCTTGTTCTTAAGACCAAATTTGTAAAAATTAAGACAACTTTTATCTTAATTAGGATAAGCCCTAAAACATAAAATACCGTCATAAAAAAGTATTTAAAATGTTCTTCTGACCTAAATGGACTAAATTCTATAAAGCTAGATGGAGAATCTATTTGGACATAGGGATTTCAAACTCCAATGAACTTAGGATTATTTTAATCTCATTAAAACAACCCTAGTTCATTAACCATGAAATCACTCCACCATCAATTCATAATTGCACTCTTGAAAAACCTAAAATTATAAGAAGCCAATATCATATATTGGTAGTCTAATTGCAAACCATGTGTTTGTTAACCTTTATAGCCATCCATTGGCACATGGTAGAACTATCGTTTTACCCCTCATGTCAATTTTGTCCCTTAGTCTCATATTTCATCTTAAAAGTGACTTGATACTTTTAGATCAAATTTAAAAAGTATCAAGGAATGATGAATAGCTTATTCATCATTCACTAGGCCCACGTTTATCCAAATCTTCCTGAAATCACTAGAAGTGATGTCTGCACTATGAACTTCGTATCTTGGATATATGTTCCCTAATACTCACTTCAACTATGATCTCAACATACATAATCTTGATCAACATAACACGAAGATCTTGCACATAGTATATGAAAAATCATAACGGAAATGAACCCGAGTCCATATTCGATTACGATTTCCGTTCTACCATAGGCGAGTTCAAGTTCAAAAGTAACCGTATTAACTTAAGCTTGATATCTCACTTGACTCCATTTCATATAACAGTGTTAATACCTAAAGTAAACCACTTCAATGATTTGAGATTAACCATTCCTTCAAAGGAGAATCCTACTCCTTCAATGTAGGTAATCTAAACACTAAAGTCTTCATTGAATAGAGTTACCAGCTCTATTCAGTGACTATAAATATTCTTTTAGATTCTTCCAAAGATATATGTATCTCCCTTTGCATAACTCTTACGCAAATGTAACATAGTACATATAGAATCTTGGTACCTTAATAGGTAGAGTACAAGGCTTGTGAAAACTCTTTATTTAATTATTCAAAATGTATTTACAACGTATCAATTATTATATAATTGAAAATATATTTGCTTTCGAAGGCACCATATTCCCAATAGGGTATGCTTCAAGCATCACTCATTTGGTCAATGTTGATGATGGAAAAATTTATAGAATGAAAAGTCATAATTGTCATGTATCTATGAAATGATTAAATCAATTTGGTTTTCTTGACATATTGTTCAAGCCTGTTTGGGGAGCTTTAACATAACTTTTTCGAGCATATATGTGCAACGGAGATATGGGCTTCCAATTCGGAAGATTTCAAATTTTGGATTTTTGAAACAATTTGCAAGCTAAAAAATATTTTCTTCCTAGCACTATTTTATGTGATGAAACATTTAGTTGTGAATCTTCCATTTGAAGCTAAGGTTAGAGGCCCTGTCCAATATAGGTGAATGTATCGATTTCAGTGATGCATGTAGTACTTGAAGAGAAAGGTTAAAAACAAGACAAGAGTCGATGGCTTTGTATGTGAAGGATACATATTGGAAGAGATTTCTAATTTCATATCTCTTTATTTTAAGCTGCATATATAAACAAGGTGAATCCAAGTTCCTCAAAATGACAATGATGGATAAGATACAACAAATGAATGTCTATTGATCTTCTCACATCCTTGTCGCCCACTTGGGAGCACCAGGAATATATTTTTGACTGATCGGGAGAAGCAAATTTTTGAGACATATAGATGTGCTAGTAAATTGAACGGAAATTGAACCATATCTCTAGTAAGGATTACATATAATTTATACCTTATTATTGTTCAACTTTGTTGTTATTGTTCATCCCAATTTTTATGATTCATTACTTTCCTATCCGAGATAAGAAGTTCGCTACATGGCTAAAGTAACTTGTAAATTATGTATTTCGTAAATTGTACATGAACAAGTATACAAACTACTTATTCTAATGTAAATAATTTTGTCTTGACCCATTAATTACAATCGCAAGAGATTGAGGATGGGAAAATTAAAAGATCGATTGATTCCGGATATTAACTATGGTCCTACTATGTCCACCAAGTGTTAAATGCTTTAGTAGTCATAGGATATAAGTTTCATATTAAAGACTACAAACAACATAAAGTTGCAGTAACAATGGGGTATGTGTTAAAGGAGGGGCATATGGCATCATTAAAGTTGTCCTATCTAGGAAACATAACTTTGTTTCTAATTTAAGTGTCATTAGAATGACCCTATTGACAAGGTAAAGGTTTATGAAAGGTTAGGGTTGATAGATATCAAGCACAAGTCTAGGTTAACACAAATAACCCATTGATCTTGGTTGTATAGGCACAACAGGTGTATGATAGAAGATACCCTGGGCTTAAAAGTAGAGTATGCAATGATTGGTGGGAAACATGTAAGGGCTAAATTATTCGTTGCTGAATATTTAAGATTCAAGGGAATCCTAACAAGATGATAATACCGTTTCACTTGTTGGGCAATATGACTTTGCTATTGATAATGAAGAGGCCTGCTTGTTTTACAAGCGTGCTCCAATTGAAGAAGTTGGGCTTAACGAGATGCATGTTGGAACTTCAAAATGATGATAAGTTTATGAATGATGATGAGGAAATTAGCAACTTCTTGAACTCATAACGAAGAACATGAATCTGATTCCAAAACTGGCATATGGTTATAAAATATTCACTTCACATCATGGTATTTAAATTATATGTATATTATTTGTTATTTGTTAGAGATTATTTGTTATTGAAACTTCGTTGATATTTTTCAATATTTCATCATGAATTTGAGAGGTAGAGGGAGGGAAGCAAGGCCTCTTCTTCTCTTCTCAATAGTCACCATTTGCAACACCATTGCTGCCAGCCCCTACACCATATATAGATAGCGCAAACACCACCGTTAATCCCTACACCACATGTTGCAGGTTCATAGTCATATCATACAACTCCAGGTATGTCAAAATTTGAATATGATTATGAGTAATATTTGTTATCTATTATTTTTGTTTGTTAAACATTACAGGTAATATTTTGTTATTTTATAACAGGTGGGCTGTGAGATCGCTGATATCTCTACTCGTACTATAGGACCACAGATAAAAGAATGATTATCTGTATTGAGAATGCTCAACCCCTAAGTATAATCAAATGCTTAATTTTTTTTGTTCTCTATTATCTTCTTTTCTATACTTATTTAAATATTCATTTTCAGGAGAAAATTTAAGATAAAATGTGACAATCGAAATTATACGTTCAATCCTCACGCACATGTCGTAAGTTATTCTTATGTGGCATACTATCCTTGTTGAGCTGAAGGATGCTTTATTCTTGGACCTCAAGGTACGTATAGTTTAATTTACAAATTAATGACATAAAAGTTTTTTATGAAATTAACTTTGTTTATAATGATGCAAAGCAAATACTGCTTTGCTTCCAATTATGATGAGGTAGTTGCAAGGGAAGTATGGGATAGTTCAACACTTTATTTTGACGCGTTAGGAAGAGACTGCTGCAATTAAGGTCTTAAAGGCAACTAGCATCTTTGAGATTAGGAGGCAAAGAC
The DNA here is from genome assembly GCA_034509205.1 of Ceratonia siliqua. Taxonomy (NCBI): domain Eukaryota; kingdom Viridiplantae; phylum Streptophyta; class Magnoliopsida; order Fabales; family Fabaceae; genus Ceratonia; species Ceratonia siliqua. The sequence continues at coordinate 28,610 of JASKGM010013211.1, forward strand.
CAAACTATTCATAAATATATATTTGGAATGAACTAATTGACATTTGGTGCACTGCCAAACTGCGAGCAAAATGTGAGATCGCAAAGAAGAACCCACAATCCTTGCCTAATTCCAATCTTCATACCTCTGGGTCTAGCATGACACAAGGACAAGATGGTATTATATTTTCTCTTATATATATGTTTACTTGTATTGTATAGATTCATTTATAGAAATTATCAATTGTGATTTGTAGGAGAATAAGCTGAAACATCGTATGATGTTCAAAGATGTCTTGATAAAACGCACAAGAGGAAGAAAGGTGAATATGTCTCCGAGCAAGCTAAGACATTTGTTGTAAAAAACTTTGTATATCTTGTTTACTTTGTTAGTAGTATAGTTTAAATTACTCTAGTTTTTACTCTTATGGAAGGAGTATTTGAACATCGCTATGATTGAGAAATATGGGGAAAACATGTCCACACATCCTGAAGTCATTTCTGCCATATGGATGGAGGTTGCAAGCCTTAACAAGAGGTTGTATTCATGGATAGAGCTAAAGTCTTCTTATACCTAAGTTTGATTCTTCTTATGCATAGGCATCGATAACAATTGAGCTGCTAGTAAGCTCAATAATGAATTCTATTGTCCTGGATGTCATTATCCCAATGTTTTCTCGAATACCTGAGATCCTTAAAGATAAAAGAGAGAGCTACAGTGTAAATGTGTGTTTCTATTACTAAAGGAAGAGAATACATATACACAGAGGAAACATAAACAAGCCTCGTGAAGAAGAAAAAATAAAGCCTAGGATAAAGGTTTTTCATAAGCTTATGAAAGAGACTATACACAGCTATAGCTAACTAGCATTACAAGTCAAAGAACAAATATAAAGAAGTCCCATACAATCTTTCATATAAGAAAAGTACGAGACAAAGTTGCCCAAGTTAGTATTACTAATTAGTCACCATCAATAATGCTGACTTTGGCACACCTATGCTGATAGGATGGAACATTTGGTCAACACCATCACTCCCTCTCAAGTAGGGGTGTGAAGACATCTGCAAGCTAATGACCCGTGGCAATCTTGGTAGGAGCAATATCATGGGATTGCACTCGTTCTCGAACAAAGTAACAATCCATCTCAACATGTTTCGTGCACTCATGAAACACAGGGTTAGCAACTATGTGGAGCGCAGCCTGATTGTCGCAGAACAATATGGTAGGGCTTGTCTAAGAAGCTTTCAAATCTTACAATAACCACCATAGCCTTAGTAATTTACTAGTGGTGACTGCCATAGCCCTATATTATACTTCAGCAGATGATTGAGCAACCACGGTCTGCTTCTTGGTTTTCCATGAGATAAGGGAACAACCAAGAGTAATAAAATACACAATGCACAATCTGTGTGTCATCTGACAACCCCCTTAGTCAGCATCACAATAAGCCATGAGATTTAAGCCTCCTACACAAGGAATTAACAGTCCTTGCCCTGGTGTTTTTTTAAATACCTCAAAACTCTGTCTAATACTATCATGTGTTGGCTCATGGGTGAACAAACAAACTAGCTGAGAATGTTCACTACATATGTGAGGTCGGGTCTTGTGACAATCAGGTAGAGCAATCGACCAATTAGCAGCCTATATTGAGCTGCATCAACCTGTGAATCTTCAGTAGTCATGGTCAGTCTATGATTCTGCTCCATAGAAGAGGCACAAGGCTTGTAAGCCTGCATGCCTGATTCTTCTAAGATATCTAAGGCATACTTTCGTTGACTCAGAACCATACCCTCAGATGCCATGTCACCTCAATGCCTATAAAGTATTTCTGAAGACCCAAGTCTTTAATACCAAACTATTGATCTAGGTATATTTTTACCTTCTATATTTAAGTCATACCATTCCTTGCAACGATGACATCGTCAACATATATAAGAATAGCAATAAATGTATAGCCTAAATGATGCAAGAATAATGAATGGTCCACCTTAGATTCCTAAAAACCAATAGTGTAAAGAGATTGGGTGAACTTGTGATACCAATTACGGGATGCCTACCACAAACCATACATAAATTTATGAAGTCTACAAACTCTAGTCTCCCGCTTTCGGGTAAATCCTTAAGGAACCTGCATGTAAACTTCCTTGTTTAAGTTGCCATGTAAGAATACATTGTTCACCTCAAGTTGGTGTATATCCCAGGTTTTCTTGGTCGCAACAGTAAGTAAACATTGAATATTGATAAGTTTGGCTATAGAGGCAAAAGTCTCATGAAAGTCGACTCCCTCCACTTATGAGAAACCCTTGGCAACTAATCTGGCCTTGTAATGTTCAATCTGACCATTGGGTTAGTATTTGATTTTATACACCCATTTAGAATATTGCCTTCTTGCCTGGAGGAAGGTGTTCTAAAGTCCAAGTACCATTTTCTTCAAAAACCTAGATTTCTCACTTCATAGCATCTCTCCAGCACTTTTGTGTCTTAGCTTGAGAAAAGGTAGTAGGCTCATCATGGGAAGTTATAGTAGCTAGAAAAGATTTATGGTGAGGATGAAATTTATCATATGAGATTTGATGGGAGAGAGGGTACATTACATTATTGGCATTGGACACTTCTACGTCATTGAGAGAAGACAGAAAACTAACTTGAAATTTGTCTAGATGTTTTGTCCTTCTTCTTTGTCTGTGTTGACATTACGTATGTGTGCCCATGGTAAGACTACCTTTGACTAGATTAAGAGAGGTAGAAGCATAAAGCCTAGTGCTATTTTTTGGGTGAGAGTTCTTGAAGCAACTGGGCTCACCCAAGTGAATTGGTGAAGCCTCTTGACTTGGAATTGACTTCAAATTAGCATTGGACTCACAAGTGGATGGCTGCATAATTTCTTCTAGGTTGTGGGCTTCACTAGTTTTTGGACCATCTATTTGCCTAGTTAGTTCTTTAACTTGCATCACGACCTGATCCACCTTCTCACCATTTAATATGCCTTTAGACGATTGCTGGTTGACATTGTTTAAGCCCATGAAATGAGGTAAGTCAAAAGCATCAGCACCTGCGTGGTCCACCGTGACTTCTTGATCATTAGGCATGTGACTTGGCTGAGGAGTGTCGCTCAAAACAGACATGTCAACCCACTCATTAGAAGATTCTTACATAGAACGATTAGTTTGTTTAAAGGGGAAAACATCTTCAAAGAAAACAACATCCCTAGATGTGAAAATGTTCATTTTCTCTATATCATAGACTCTATATCCCTTATGACCATGAGGGTATCCCAAAAAAATGCAAGCTCTGCTTCTAGCACAAAACTTGTCTTTCCCTTTGGAGTTGTCATGACACTAAACATCCAAAGATACATAGATGCTGATATGCAGGTCGACTACCTAGTAAGATTTCATAAGGAGTCTTGTTCCCTATAGCTCTAGAAGGCAATTTGTTGATAATATAGGTGACAATGAGAATGCACTCTCCCCAAAATTTAATGGGAACCCCAGCTTGAAATCTAAAAGCCCTAGCAATTTCAAGTATATACCTATGTTTTTGCCTCACTGCTCCATTTTGTTGTGGAGTATAAGGACAAGAAGTATGTAATAAAATGCCATTGTCCTCATAATATTTCATCATATGATTTGACTAAAATTTTGAACCATTGTCAGTCCGTATCTGTTTCACTTTTCTACAAATTGTGTTTGAATCATATTGCAAAAAATAGGTAGACCAATATCAGATTTATGCTTTAGCAAATAAACCCAAACGGTCCTGCTATAATCATCAACTATTGATAAAAAATATTGTGCACCAGACAAAGAAGGAGTTTTGTAAGGCCCCCATATATCACAATAAATCATATCAAAACATGACATATATTTAATAGAGCTAATAGGGAAAGTTAATCTAGTTTGTTCAGCTCTTAAACATGAATCATGAAAATGAATGTTTCCATCATTAATGTCAGTACAAAAAGATATAATCTGTTACATCTTCAAGTTGGAAACATGTCCAAGATGTCTATGCCAATTTTCAAAAGTGTTGCTTTTACTCACTGCCATCGCTATTCTTTCCAACTCTTCTGACTCAAGATAATAGAGGCCATTTCTTTGCCTACCTATCAAGTCCTTGGTATGTAAGTCTTGCATCACACATAAATCCACAAGAAAAATTAATGCACAATTATACTCCTTAGTCAGTTTACTAGCAGAGATCAAATTACATTGAAAATCTGAAACATTCAACACATGTTCAATGATCATTCCATTTGGAAGATGAACCTTCCCTACACCCTTAATAGGAATCCATTCAACATTGGGAATTTTTACTGGAAATTCCTCAATGGCTGGCTTCTCCTCAAATAACTTACAATTGCAAGTGATGTGTTTGATGCCCCAATGTCAATGATCCATAGTTTTCCTAGAACTGCCTTAGCAATCACATTGATATTTAGAGGTTGATCATCAGTCTTTCTAGCATCTAACTCATGCCACAAACATTTAGGAGTTGAGCAAACTGCACATTATTTAAGCTAGGTACTGGGCAGTACTGTCTCAACTTAAGCTGCTCTCGTCACTGCCTTTTGTTCATTAGATGTGCTCCCATTCTCCTTCTTGTTTCCCTTTCGCCAATCTATAAGGTAGCCAATCAATTCATAGCATTTCTCTTGTAGATGACCTAACTTGCCACAATGAGTGCATTTGGGTTTTTCTTTCCAGTTAGCACTTTGGTCCCCAGTTTCCTTGTCCATGAGCTTTCCTTGAGTTTGAAAAGCTATAGTCTCAATAGTAGTCTTCTGAGAGAATATGGATCTCTATTGCTCATCCTTTGAAACAAGGTGATAAGTTGTTCTTAGAGACGGCATAGGTCGGGTGCTTAGGATCTAAGTTTTGACTGTCCCAAAAACTTCATCGAACCCCATTAGAAATTCATATAGATAGTTCTTGGCTTTGCAAATTTTCCCATCACAATAGCATGGAGGCATATGTGATATACAATCAATTTCATCCCATAGCCCTTTGGGTTTGGAAAGTAAGCAACTATGGAAGCATCGTTCTGTCATGACTGAGAAATAGCACACCTGAGTTCAGATGCTAGTGTCTCATTTCCCTTGCCAGATCTGCCCATATTTCATTGGTAGTTTCAGCATACTGAATACTGCCTTTAACCTTCTTACTAATGGTCTTTTCCAACTAGTTTTATACCATAGCATCACATCGGAATCAATGAACACATTCTGGCAAGCTCGCAGCAGGCATGGTAAGACTTCCATCCATAAACCCAAACTTTTTCTTCATTGTTAAAGCTATTCGCATGTCCTTTGCCTATCCACCATAGTTGGCCTCATTCAGGAGTTCACCTACAAAGACCTGCCCTGGATTTTCTGAGGACTGCAGGAAGTATGGTGACATGAAGTCGATCTCGGTGGACTGACTATTAGCTGGAATAGACACAACACTCTCTTCAGGTTTGCCTTCGATCTAAGACATGATGGTTTAACAAGATCTAGATTCAACCAAAGCAATGGTGATCTTCAACCAAAAGCTCTGATACCATAAAGATAAAAGAGAGAGTTGCAGTGTAAATGTGTATTTCTATTACTGAAGGAAGAGAATACACATACACAGAGGAAATATAAAAATTAAAAAAAACTCGTGAAGAAGAAAAAATAAAGCCTAAGACAGAGGCTTTTCATAAGCTAATGAAAGAGACTATACACAACTACAGCTAAGTGGCATTACAAGTCAAAGAACAAATATAAGTCCTATACAATCTTGCATATCAGAAAAGTACGAGACAAAGTTGCCAAAGTCAGTATTACTACTTAGTCACCATCAATAATGCTGACTTTGGCACACCCATGCTGACTGGATGGAAGACTTGGTCAACACCATTAATCCCCATTGCGCTCTACCTCACATCCTTGACCACTAGTAGTAACAGAAAATTTCATCAACCAGTTTGACTAATACAGTCCAATACAATATTCGATTGAAGTTAACTCAACTAAATATAATTTAATATATTAATTTTAACTATTTTAAAATTTTAAAATAAAATAGTGTATGAAATAGAGATATTATAAAAATATAAATTTTTAATAGAAAAATAAAAATTTAAAAGTAATTACATATTAAAAATTCATAAATTGAAAAGTAATTATATAAACTAAATTAAAGAAAATAATAAAAAATTTTAATAGTTGCATATATATACTAAATTCAATATTACATGTTTAAATTCTTTTATTTTATAATTTCTTTCCCCTGTTTTTAGTCTTTTTAAATTTGAATAGAATATTTAATTAGAATAATTGATTATTTTTATGTCACTCCTTAAGGCTTTTCCTTAATGAGATCAATGACTAATTAATATTACTGCTATAATATATAAAACTTGTAGTGTTGTTACAACGTGACGACCGGTGAAAAGCCATCATTTTTTACTTTAGGCGTATAAGGGAAAACGCAGAGAAAATGGGAGTCGCCACCAATTAATTAGAAGGATAATTGGGATCCTTAAAAAAAGAAAGAATTAAAACTGGCCCTCGGAAACAGAGGAAGGGTTTGGGAGTCTAATTACGTGTGGGGAAGGTGTTAGGCACCCCATAACATTCCTCCCTAATGATGGTTACCCTAAGTTGTTAGTGCTTTAAAAATGTAATTTATTTAAATTACCCCTTGATTACGCCCAAAAACACTACGCGGATATCGCAGTATAGTATGGGGTGTCGATCCACAGGGAGATG
>JASKGM010013222.1:0-35308 GCA_034509205.1 Ceratonia siliqua
AATAAACAAATATATAAATAATATTATGTTATTGAATTATAAATATTATACATTTGATACAACAAAGACATCATTTGTACAATAAATAACTTAACAATAATTAATACTATTCACTATTACTTATATTATCATGTTGTATCTTATATATTGTACCAGATAGAAGCCTTATTATAGGGGATTGAGTTTCTTAATTTTTTTTTATATTTTAAAATTAATTAATTAATTTTTATAACATGAATATTTTTTTCAGAATTTTTTGAGATTTTTTATAGAATTTTTTAAGTTACAAATGAATAATAAAAAAAAAATGATGGATGAATAGTAAAAAGAATGTAAAAAAATTTAAGAAAAAATTTTAAAACATTTTAAAAAATTTTGAAAAAAATACATGAGATAAAAAATACTTAATTAATTTTAAAAATTTTAAAAAACATTAAAAAAACATTAAAAAAATAAAAATAAAGGGGTGGGGGGGACTTAGCTTAGTCCCCCCTTATTATATCTGTCTACCAGTAGCAATTCTCGTATATATTGCTTTCTTTCACTTTTTTGTTGTTGTGTTTTTACTATTTGTTATTAGAGATAATTAACATCATTCAAGTATTTTTAAAAATATATTTTAAAATAAAATTTTATAAATTTTTTATTTTTCTATGGTATTTTAATTAATTATAAAAGAATGCATCATAATAGCTCTTAAAAAAATAATTTTATCAAATATATTTATTTTAAAAATAAATTAAGGTCAGGGTGCAACAAAACGAACTGATATGATATGACCAGGGTATAAATTAAGGTTAGGCTGATCGAACGTGCATCCAACTACCTCCCATAATTATTTAACTATTTAACAAAAAATAAAAATGCTTCATAAATGGCAAGTTCAGTAATATTGAAATTGTCTTTAAAATTAAATATTATAAGTTTAAATTAAGTTCGAATTAAATAAATAATAAATTCTTTATAAATTAAAGTAATATGTGTTAATTAAATTATGATAGTGTAAATTTCTCAAACTAATTATGATATAAAAATAGAACTTTTACATAGTTCTAAAAACAAAATGAGAGAATCAAATTTTAGAAGGCTCAAATTAATGAAGAAGAAAGCAAATGTAGTTGCTACTATTCATGTAATATATGTGTTATTTATATAATTTTTAATGAATATTTTAATTTTAACCATTTATTTTTTTATTCAAAGGTTATTAACCACACACATATATAGGAGTAGGACATATATTGATAATTTATTAAAAATACATATGTTATTCATGTGATATTTGTTAAATATTTTATTGAGATACTAATTTTTAATTTAATGGTCATAAATTATTCTTTTAATTTTTTATAATAAGCTACTCCTCTTGTAAGATCAACTCTTTATATATACTATTTCAATTTCAAATTATCTGTCGTTTTAGAAGTTTTATTTTGTTTTAAATTATTTGTCATTTTACATTACCAATGAAACATTAATTATTATTTTTTCAACGTTACTCATATTTATTGTTATCTTCAATAGAGTAGTAACAAGAGTTTAAATTGGCCTTAATAAGGATAATTTAGTTAAGTACAATTATTTTTTGTTAGAATTGAAGTTATTTAATAACTACCTTAATTCTTGTACCATTACTTTAAACGATAGATAATTTAAAATGGAGGGGTTATAAGGTTAAAATAAAAATATGGGTATAATAAAAAAGAATATATTTAAGTATTAACAGTTTGGATAATTTAGGGATGAAGTTGATGTAGTTGGTCTCACAAATAAGTGTTTAAGTAGTTAATGAGTTTTGATTAAGAGAAATCCAAAATGAAATTTGGAAGGACAGAAGAAACAAGAGTGGTCCCAGAGACAAGGTCTGACGGAGTGTGCAAGCCACGTGGCATGCAGAGGAGAGTACCCAAGTTTAAGACCCAGCTCGGTGAGTCAGCATGTCCATATAAGAATAAATAAGGGAGCGACTAGCCAGTCGCCGGTTTTGTCTTTTTTGTTTGCAGTCCCCACACAATGACTATTCTAATTTCTAGGCTGCGTATGGTACGGGAAATCTCCACGTAACTACCACCATCGACGCCTCGACTCGAGGTTTTTTTTTACTATTCTAATTTTAGATTTTTTTAAGTGTTAATATAATCTTAAGGAAAATAGATCCAGTCATGATATGTGTTAATTGTGACTGTTTGTTTTAATTGAACGGTTATGTTTTTTTTAAATTTATTTTAAAATTTTTTTAAAAGCGTGTCAAATCTTGCTAGAATTTGACAGATTTAGTTGACTTGTAGTACTTTTATTTAATATTTATTTTATTATTTATAATTTTATTTTATTTAATTAATTCATTATAATTTTAATAATTTTTATTTTTATTTTTATAATTTAATTTAATTTAATTTAATTCGTATAATTTTAATAATTTTTACTTTGGATATTACCGTTAAAGATTTACTTAATATTATTAATATCATTGTTGAAGTGACCAAAAATTAACTCCATGATAAATTCATATGTAGACATAACATGTGATTAATTTTTTATTACTTTAACAATAATATTAACTGTATTAAGTAGATATTTGACAATATGAATCAAAATGAAAGTTATTGAAACTGTAATGACTTAATTATATGCAACTAAACTATAAAGATCAAAGTGAAAATTATTGAAATTGTAAAAACTTAATTGAATGAAATTAAACTATAAGAATCAAAGTAAAAATTAAATAAAATTATAAGGATTACAAATTATATTTACTATTTTTAAACATAATTATTGTTTAATGTATCATCAAACTACTTACTAAGGGATATTCTACATTTATTTAGTTTTGGTTTTATTTTTTTTAAATTCATTATTCAATTATAAAAATATCAATAGACACTATTATTTTTTCTTTTAATTCTTTACAGAATAATCACTTTTTATAAATGTAGTTATTATATTTTTTAATAATTAAATAATATTTTTTTTATAATTAAATAATCATGTTTTATAAAAAAAATAACAAATGTGTAATATCATTTGACACCATACTCGAATATAAAATAATAAATATCTCTTTTTTTTTTTGGCTTAAGTACTATTTTAATTTCTTAATTTTATTCTTCGGGTTGTTTTAATCTTTTATTTCTTTCCTTATATTTTGATCTTTTAAACTTTTAAATGTTACATAAGCTTTAAATTATTAGTTTTATCAATTTAATTAAATTTAATGAGACTTTTAATTCCTCAAATATACCAAAAGTTTTAATTTAAACAATTTGGTTCTCTTAATTTTATTGAAGTTCAAATTTGGTTCCTATATCTAGCAATAGTGAACTCTGTGATAACATATTAGTTAACTTTGATGACATTTTAAACTATTTTTCATATCAGTTTAAATATTTTACACATTAACAAAGATAAAAATTAATAGATACATAAACATCAACCTTATTATCATTTTTAACTGAATTGATGAAAGTATGAAACTAATAATTTTGTGCTTAATTAAAATATTTAGAAACTTGGAAGATTAAAGGGAAATAAAAAAAGATAAAAGACTAAAGCTGATTAATAAATAAAGTTAGAAAACCAAAATAAGAATTTAAACTTTTATTATTATTACTACTAAATTCCTACCGTTTTCCTATATTTTAATTATTTTATTTTCTTAACCGTCCTAAAATTTAAGATTAATAAATTCTTAAAATAATTATTTGCCGCTTAATTTTAAAAATTGAAAAAAATTGAATTTAAGATTAATGTATTTTTTTTTTGGAAACTTCAACCTATTTTTTTTTTAAAAAAAAAGTTCCCATCAACGTAGAGGAAGAAAACTAATCCACCTAGTTTTTGATTTTGATTCAAATTCTTAGCACTATTAGATGACGTTTATCAGCTAAGACTAAATAATTTTTTTATAAGATTATGCGCGAATTAATAACATAACTATATATCTTTTACCAAGTTTAAATGTTTCTAGGTCAATAATTTGTGTATAAATTATAATATATTTTGTGCAAATAATTATTGCTTCTACCAATCTATTGTAATGACCCAACTAAACATTTTTGTTTAAATAATTTAATGGTTCTTCAACCATCAGGTTGGATTCTGTCATTCATAGATACATTTCATATTTTTACATTTTTAAACAAAATATAATTTAATATATAAAATATTTTCTTAACTTATTGAATTCAAATTTTGAGGTTAATATTTAGAATAATTTATTATTTTAAATATAATAAATTAATAGTGTGCCATTAAAATTAATTAACAAATTTAATTTTAATTGACTTATTATACAATCTCAAAAGTTTGACAAATAAATTATTAAAGTAATAATGTTTAGACACATCTAAATAAAATCACCACATTTATGTTGTTATTATTTTTTGGTATAGACATGTTTTTGAAATATATTTTTAATATTTTATATAATTTTTAAAATAATCTAAAATTTTTTTTAAAAATTTCATAACACAAATATTTAAAAATAAATTTAAAATAATAAAAGATTTATAACACAAATATTTAAAAATAAATAAATAAATAAAGTAAAAAATTCTTTTATTTTTTTGCTTTTATTTTATTTTTTAAAAAATTTAAAATTATTTCTTAAAATAAAAATTATAAAAAAATAAAAAATTACTCGTATGACTACTCCCGTGCATAACAAACGCCTATTTTTTGTGTGAGTGGAAAAAATCAGCCTATTTATCTTACGATTATTGTTTTTTATTGTGAGTCTTCGTAGTTAACATAGTACCGATTCTCATATTGACCGTTACATTATCTGACCCTCGCTCTCTCTCTCTCCCTCTCAGTATCTGTTATAAATATATCCCCAAATCAAGCTCTACTTCATTCGCGTGCCTTTCGCTTCCTTCATTTTTTGCATTTTTCTAGACGCGTGCCCCATTTTCCTATTCTGCCTTTGCTTCCCTTTTAGCTCCTCCGTACCCACCACGCTACCGGTGGCGCCACCGTCAGAACCACCGAACTGGGGTCCAGAAGCTTTTAGTTTACTTTACATCTCTTGGTTTTCAGTATATGGAATGAAATACTACTTCTGAACGAAACTGACAACCATGTCTAACATTCCTTCGTCTCTTTCTGAGATTTGCCTCACTCAGTTTCGCCTCACCATGTCCACTGCAGATCCATGGCCCTTCTTATAAACCCTAACACAACCCAGCAGAACCTTCTCCTTCCATTCTCAACCAAAACAGGCTTACTATTTCTTCCTACTTTCACTGAACGAAGCTGGTATGAGGAAGATTAGAGGATTCAAGCTTGGAAAACGCCTGATCCGATTCTCCAGATGGATCCTCAGGAAAACTCGAACCCGATACGGGTACCAGCGCTTGGGTTCGCCTGAGTCGCCGGTGACGAAGTCCATGGCCAAGCTTCTAACATGGGGTCGCAAGTTGACGAAAGGAGCCAGATCCCTCTGCGCCGCGAAGCCTGGGTCGAGTTATATACCGGTTGGGTCGGACCCAGTTCAGGATAAGACTCCGGCGGTGCCGAAAGGGCACTTGGCTGTTTACGTGGGGCAGAAGGACGGCGAGTTCCAGCGGGTCTTGGTGCCTGCGATTTACTTCAACCATCCCTTGTTTGGAGAGTTGCTGAGAGTAGCAGAGGAGGAGTACGGGTTTCATCACCCAGGTGGGATAACGATTCCTTGCCGGTTCACAGAATTCGAAAGGGTCAAGACCCGTATAGCAGCCGGGTCTGGCGACGGTGGCCGGAGATTGGCGTGGAGGCGCCACTACTATTGAACGTGATGATGACGAAGATAAAGAGATTCACAGGTTGATGGTGACTGGGAAAAATGCCTTGAGAATTTTGTTTATCCTTGTTACCTTCTTATTTTTGGGGATAAATTCTTGAGGTATATTTAGCTTTCCAATTAATACGTGGTGTAATGGAGTTTAAAAATGTAAATAAAAATAGATTTTTTTTTGCTAATTTTATTTAATGTGCCTTTCAATATTCCTGTCATGAATTTTTTTTGAATTCTTTAAATAATTTTAAAATACTACCTTATAATAATATGTAAAATTTTATTCTAAATTATTTTAAAATATTAAGCACTAATTTTTTTTTTCTATTATGGAGATGCTTTTGTTCTATAGCAATAATTTAAACTCAATTATGTCTATGATAAAGATAGGATCAATAATAATGACCTTCGTAATAAAGGTGATAATGATATCTAATCCTTATAATTTGACTTTTCATTTTCCTTTTCCATCATTAAAAATTAATATTAACAAGAAAAAGAAACTATATTTAAAATTTGCAATTCAATACTACTACTAAGCATAGATTTATTTACATTTGTATATATATATATATATATATGAAGCAAGAAGGTTAATGTTTGTTGGATAATAACCCTTTAATTTTTTAATTATTTATTTTTTTGTTATACACTTTGCACTAATAATCCAAATTTACTTGATGAGTTTTGGATTATTATTATTTGCTTAATTTAGCAATAAAAACAATAGTAGCAAGAAAAATAGCTCATTATTAGTAAATTATATTATTTTTGCTGAAATATTTATTTTGGAAATTATATTAATCATCCATTTTTTTTATAAATGTACCAATCTGTTGAAAAGAATTTATACAAATGAAAAATTAAAACACTAGTATTCTATATTTTTCAAACTTTTTATATTTATTTTAAAAATAAAGAGATCAAAGACAAGTTTTAGATATCCAAATAATTATCCTGCTTAAATTCAACCTCCTATTTATTCGTTTAAGAAACCAAAAATATTCCAAAACTAATATATATAAGTAAATAAGAAGTTGATGCAATTTTCGAAACAAGAGCAAATGTCTGTGCAATATGAATATTTTTTATGGTATTGGAAAATTTTGACTTTTATTTTCTATCTTACATTTTTTTGTGATATTACTTGAAATGGGTATTAAATTCCATAAAAATGGAGAATTATCAAGATTTATTTTCGCTTAAAGTAATATTAAAATATATTTATAAAAGAAAATCGTAATTAATTAATAGGGAGATATATATTTACTATTTTTGATGGCCAAGCAGACGCAGATATCAAAGTTTGAGCCAATGAGAAGAATTCCTTTCTTATCTTTTCCGGATGAGTCACGTAAAAAAGTTGCCACCAAAAAGAAACAGATTCCCATTTTAGTTAGAGCTCATTGTCATCAAGAATTTAGGTACTTAATTTGGTACAATAGTTTTCATTATCTTTTTAATTTATAAATTATTGAGATAGTTAAATTTAAATTTAAGTAACACTATTTAAATTAAATAAAAATTTTAATTATATTAATAATTTATGCATAATTTATAAATGAAATTTGTATAAATATAAAGGAAAGTTCAAATGGAATTTGTGAACCTTTTCTCACCAAAAGTGTCTCTATCAGCAAAAGATAATGCCGGTGGTGGAGAATCAGATATATTTTCCATCAAATTTGTTACTTTATATAATATCTTTATTGTGAAGAGAATATTGTGAATTTATGTGAATGTATTTTGTTTTCAAATATGTGTATATGAAAAATGACCATAAGGAATATTATGAAAATAAATTTAGACATTTTTTTTCAATTATTTTCTGTTATCTTTAATTTATCGCAATTGTTTATTTGTTTTTAGATGATTATAATTTAATTATATATAATATTTTTTTTAATTATATATATATTTTTAATTACGTATAATTAAATATCATGACTATTTAAATATAAATAAATTATCACAATTAAAAAAGAATTATAAATCATGAATAATTATTATCTCAAGATAAGACAACTGTTTTTCTTTTCATTAAAAAATAAAAAATAAGATGAGTGGTAAGAGAATAATATAAACTTAGCTTTTTATTAAATTAGACTGAAGAATTAACTCAAATAATTAACTGAAATATAAAATAATAATATCTTATGTCTCTAATATTATCAAGCATCTTAAATAATAAATATGAATATATTAATTTATTAATTTTAAATGTCTTCTAACAATTAACATATTAAAATAAAACATCTAAAAATATTAGCTCAAGTAATATATTTTATAATACTAAGTGTTAGATAATTTTAATATCAAAAGTTTAAAAATAAATATAATTTTTTTATAATCATTTTCAATCATTTTAATTTATTATCATTGTTTATTAATTTTTAAACTATCATAAATAAAATATACGTAAAATATGTATATTTTATTAAATAAATTATAATTTTTTAAAAATAAATAAATAATTACATTTAAAAAAATGGGATTGAATCCAACACCTCAAACCTCATTATCTATTGACATTAAAATATTATCCTACAAAATATATTAAAATAAAATAACGGTATACCAATATGTAAGCTTCCCAACGAGCAATTCATTCTTTTTATAGCAAGTAATTGAAAAAAAAAAAAAGCAGAGGAGGATTCAGCTCCACCAGATGATTTCAATAAAGACAAAAGTAGTGGCAAGTTTATTTACTTCATGTGGTCCGTGAATAGACCTGATTAATAGATAAGCCTGTGCCCAAGTAGGGTAGGTCATAGGTGTGTTAAATGGTTGGTTTTTAATTTTATCACATTTTTCTTTTATCTTTCTTCACCTTTATTTTTGGATGCACCAAACGTTTTAGCATTTAAATATAATATTTTTTAATTTTTTGTCTCAATTTTTTATTTTTTAACATTAATTAATTATTGTCTAAATTATATAATTTTTAAAATATTTTTTTATATCTTTTTATATTATTTATTTATAATTTTTTTAATATTATTTATTCATAAGTATAAAATTTTTTTAAAAATATAAAAATATTTTTAAAAAGTCTTAAAAAAATATAACATAAATAATAACTTATTAATAAAAAAAATAAAAAAATAAAACCTATCCTATTGCCACAGTTTGTGGCGATATGATAGATTTCCCCCAATTTAAAATGGGACAACGGCTATCCTTCCCATAAATATATAAGGAGGCGTTTGGTATTAGGATTCTTTTAACTTTTTTGATAATCACTAGTCGAGAATCTTAATTTCTGACATTTGGTACAAGAATTAAAATTTTTTTTTCAGAAAATCAGGATTCTCGAGAGAATTTTTTAAACAAGTTTCCCACAAAAATTTTCCTATGTAGAAGGGTGGTATTCTTAGATTCTCGTCTCATGAAAAAATTTTAGAGGACGTAAATGATCATTTTATCCTCTCTCATAAACCATCATACCATAAGTACTCTAAACTCCAAATTACAAATTTTGAAACCCCAAATCCCAAATTCCAAATTCCAAATCCTAAATCCCCAACCCCAATCCATAAACCCCAAATTCCAAACTTCAAATTTTAAATTCTAAATTCCAAACCTCCAAACCCCCAGCTTCAAACCCAAAATCACCAACCCCAACTATCAACCTCTATTTTTCTTTAAAATATAAATTTCTTGCAATTTATATATAAAGGTATATTTATAAAAATGACCTAAATTCCCAAAAAAATAACTTATGAATCAAACGCAAAGATATCTATCATTCCTAAGAATTTACGAAATCAATAAAACATAATTCTTACATTCTTGGGAACAAGATTAGGAACCATGATTCCCAGGAATTGGTTCCTAGAAGAAAAATATTTTTCCTGTACCAAACGCCCTTAAGAGAAAAGGAGAATTTAAACCCTAATGTTAAAGGTAGGGTGTAAAATATACTTTTGATTTTTTTAATATTATAAAATTTTTAATTTTTAATTTAAATAATATTATCTTTTTATATATTTAAAAATTTTAATTTTAATTTTATTTATAAAATAATAATATTATAGTTAATTAATTTACATTACTATATTATTATTCATATAAAATAATTGATAAATTATCATGTGAAATTATACTTAGATGATGTGACCTTTCTTCTTTTTTTAAATAACTTTCCACTGCCTAGGGTGTTAAAATAATTGAGTAAACTATTACTTTTTTTATTTTTTTATTTGACATTTAAAATAACGACATAAGAATTACGGAAATTATTAAATAAGATTAATTATAATAAAAAATAATTATATTGAATTAAAATATTCTTATTAAAATTAATTTAAACTCTTATTACTTTATTGAATGTAACGATAAATAAGGATAAAATTAAAAAATAATTAATATTTTATTAGTAATATAAAATAATAGATAATTTTAAAAAAATTAAAAAAATTATTATTTTGAAATGGAGAGAGTATTTAATTAAGTAAATATAATTTTTTATACTACTCAAAGAATAATCATACCTTAGAGTAATATTTTATTTTCTTTATAATTTTTATTTTAAGACAATGTAAAAGAATCTAAAAAAATTTTTAAAAAATAAAAAATAATTTTAAATCTATTTTTGATTTATTTTTGAATACTCGTATTATGAGATTTTTTTATTTTTTTTAAATTTTTTATTCTTTTAAATTATTTCTTAAAATAAAAATTATAAAAAAAAAAATGCTACTTAGCAAGCACCTTGAGTAAATTATGTTCGAAACAAAGCAAGCAGAAATAACTTTCGTTTTTCATCTTTCTTCTCTGAGAAATGATTCTCGATGGCCCTAGGAAGAAATCGAACCAACCCATTCTTCAATAACTCTTCCATCAACAGCCTCAAGGAGGCACTCACAGGGTCGACTATTGCTGAAAATATAGAACTAATTGGCTGGGCCATAAGCCTAACTTTTGAGAACTATTAAAGAATCCAAACACAAAATCCCAAAAATTTATGTAAGATGAAGCACCAAACCAGACCTGCGACGAGGTCTATACAGCACCTTCTGTTATTTTTCGAACATGCCATGCAAAAGTACCATATATAAATAGCAGATAGCCAGCTCCTGTTTCATAATTTAAGTGAAATGGAAGATCTATTATAGCATTTTGTATAGAAAGTTCTGAAAAAATGCAAGTTAATTTGGCGTAGAATATATAAACATGTGGTAAGGTTCTCAACTTCTAATACAAACACACATACAAAAGACAGTGTAAGGTGTCATTCTAATTCCACATAGTGGTGCCATGACTCCAGAACTTCAAAACTCAGGTCTGTCTCATTCGTTTGCCCTAATCCTACATCAGCAGCTCTTAATCAAGACTTAGCTTCTCATGTTCCTGACTCAACAAGCCATGGCCCCTCAATTAACAAATAGCTACGGATTTGACATTCTTAAAACTAACATTTGTTGCCCCCACAAAGAAAAAACCCAACACCCTCGAATGTGGTGTCTCTGGATAAATGAGCATGGTTAGGCAGTGCTGACCAATAAAAAATTGGGTAATGCTCCTCTCACAAAGCCTTCCTTCACAAAGTGTTTATGTGTAAGCCACTCATTCACATTGCATTTTTCTTATATATCACATCACTCACCATTCCTTTACACATCAACACTTTGTGAGACTTTGTATGGGAACACTTTGTGAGACCAGCATTATTCTTCACGATGCAGGGCTCAGATGAACTTGAACTTAATCAATCCAATAGGCTTTAACACCTTATAATCCTGTCAACTTTGACAAGTACTTGAGCCAAACTTTCTCATTAGTTCTATATTTTCAGCAATAGTCGACCCAGAAGTTCCAACAAAACCAAGTGAAGCACAACTGCATATAGCCTGCTCCACATAAAGAAGTATGTCAGGTAATCTCTGATTGGAACAATACTGTTTACCAACTTTTTCATCTGAATTTGGAATGAACCTCTGCCCATAACCCACTGCCATTAGATTTGTGGCTGCCTTTCTCACCAGCTCATCATCCTCTCTCAAGAAATAAACCTTATAGTTAAGTGAATCACGAATTAGATTACCCAAGTAAGTGTCAGTCCAATTATCTCCAGAAAGATCAGTCATTATAAAAATATGGATAGGAAGAGGGACTTTCTGCCTTAAAGATTCTAATTTTTCTTCTAACCCACGATATGTAGCCTTCTGATGATTCTTGAACTGCCCATCCAACAATCTGAGCTGTGCACAAAGAAATGGAGCCTTTATGGTTGCATTAGCAAACTCCTTTCCTGCGCTTATAATTTCTCGGACAAAAGGAAGGAATGTAATCTTCTTCATCAATGATTGAAACCTTTGGTCCTGAGGAGATTCATGGATATCGACATATAGCTGAGAACCTTTGTATGGGGCTGTGAAAAGGCTTCCAAACGCCAGCAGTGAGGCTGATTCAACTTTTGAACCAGGTCCAAGAGTCTTAAATACATCTCGCCGTCTCCTAACATATGATAGTTTCTTTTTTTTCTTCAGTTGTTCATCAGGTTGGAATGAATCTAACATCTCATCCTCATCATCACTCTGGTAAGTCCATACTGTAGTTCTGCAATCTTCAGTGATAGCAAACACACATTTGTCAACACTCCCATGAAGCCCAGCTAGCAGAGATCCACATTTCTTTAGCCTGATAGAAAAAGAGGACTGCAGTTTTGAATCATTTAAGCAAGCCAAATCTAAGCTGATACCACACCATATGGACACAAAATCTCTGAGATCAATCACTCGAACTAGAGAGGAAGAAACTAATGATGAGATGTCTATAATTTCAGCAATGGAGATATACCTGCAAGAAAACAAAAATAAATACCTGAGATCAATCACTCGAACAAGAGAGGAAGAAACTAATGATGAGATGTCTTATGTCTATAATTTCAGCAAAGGAGATACAAGTGTAAGAAAATGAAAATAAGTAGCTAAAATTTCATAATTCATAGAAATGACCAAGTAAAATGTAGTTTTTTTCTTTCTCTTGCTCAACAAGTGAAATATGATTTCAAATATATATTTTGTGACAGAAACCATGGAGAAAGGTAAGTGAAGCCCTTAAACTCAATTTCAAAAAATAAAGGTATTTAGCAAAGTAAAAATCACGGAATAGAAAAGAACAACTTTTGGTGAGTCTGAGTATCTGTTTGTCAAATATCAAAATAGCTAAAAACTTTGCTTCACTTTCTCCTTTCTGAGAAAGCATTTATCACTCTTATCAAGACATTGAAATATATACTATACACATCTGGAGCATTGCCTTCAGCTTCAGCCTCCTTTCCCAGCCAATTTGTACAGACAAAACTCTTAAATAGACTAAGAGCTACAAATTCTACTAACCTTCCACCCTGAATGAGCTCAATAACATGATCCCAAACTGAAATCCGAATATCCTTTGGATCTGCCACCCGAAACTTTGGACAGCTACCTAGAGCAACAGCATGGTGATCCAGAACTGGAGGAACAATCAAAGTTCGATTCAATATCCCTGCCATTAAAATAGCATTTTTGAACTCTGAAACCTGATTGGTGAACCCGCTGTGAGGTGCATACCAAAGGAATTTCTCCCCAAGGGATAGGGCTTGGCTAGTGCATTGAAGGGATTGTGATTTTAAAGTTTCAGATGATACAGGGAGGAGAGATTTGGATGTCAGAGAGTTATAATAAAAGTACAGGAAGAATAGGAGGATGAGAAGGACAGAGAAAGGAATAAGAGGCAATCTGTACTGGTGTCTAATTTTAGACAACATTCTGGTTTGTGTACGAGGATTGAAAATATTCATTAGGGCACTGATAAATCCCTAGGCCTCCTTGCATTAAAAATAAAAAAGAAGCAACTTCTCCCCAAATTCAATTGATATGAGCAAAACAAAGCAAAACTCAAATTGCAAAGCACACTTCAGCAAAATCATAATCTTCTCACTGCATCAACCAGTAAACCCCTCCCGTTTCTGAAACAAATTCCAAAATAAAAGTGCCCATCAACAACAGCCTCAGTAAGATCAAATCTTGAGAAATAAATTAATGTTTCACAAATGTCATTCAGAAACCAAACTAATGGGTACTTAAAGAACTCATATTTTGGATTTTAAGATGATGGGTGCTAAAAACAACAGAATTTTATTTTTGCTTAAAAAGACTCCATTGAAACATCATAAAACAAAAAGAAAAACTCACTTTTCGATCTATAGTCGATGCTGTCTGACGCTGACACAGAAAGAGTGACAGAAAACTCCTAGGAAAGAGCTAGGCGATGGACACAGCTGATGCTTGGAACTGCGATCAGGAAACAGAGATGAGATTCAAAAGAGAGCGAAGAAACGAGCGTGTCATTTACGTTATTTTATTGTTTATTCCTTTTTTTTTTTACGTTGGCTGTACTTTGGTCGTTTTAGATTTTGGGTCGTTCACATCTTTTGGGTTTTCAACTGTTTTAGGCCCAACAAATAAAAGTTTTCTTTATGTTTTCGTGAATTGTTGTGTTTATAAAAGAGGTTATGCTAGTAATTTGATTAAGGAGACATGATTTGAGTTGGCGAAAGTTGCGGTGTAAAGTAAACAAACTTAGTCTTTTATTTCTTTATTTTATTTTATTGTTTATTATTTCATGGATAGCTGTAAATACTAAATTTTGTCCAGGCTAAAAAATATATATATAAAAAAATGATGAAAAGATAATAAATAAATGAAATTAAAAAAAAAGAAGCAAAATGGTCCAAACAAAAAAAAAGAAAAAAAACGGAGCCCAACCCAATGGAATACCTCTGGCCCATATCCAACTATAGCCCAACACTCAGGTCCAGCCCAATTAGTCTCCCAAGACCCAAAACCTAGTCCAACCCTAATTCGACCCGGTCCCCCGCTGAACCCTAACTCCCATTATGCTCCCTCACCCCGCGTCTCTCTCCCTAGTCCCCTCTCCCCCATCCCTTTCATCTTTCCTTTCTTATACCTCTAATTCACATTGTACCTCTCTGCCTTTCCCCTTTGCACACCCCCATCCTGCTTGCCCTAGCCGTCAATTGGTTCGCCAAGCCTGTTCCCTCGGCACGCCGGTACCATGTTTACCCCTATGAGCTTTAGCCTCTGTCACGGTCATCCGTAGCCTTCCCCCTTTAGGTTTCCTTCTCGTTTACTTTCAGCGAAATCAGTGTGGTTTCTCCATTTCTGGAAAACCATTCGCGGGGTTTTGGGTATCCTAACCCCCTCAGAGACGACTGGTCATTTTCAAGGGGTAGCTTGCACGACAACAATCCTGCTGCAGTGATTTGCGTTGGCTCGCCAGCTCTGTTCGCAGGATTATGGCAAAAGCAACGACATTTAGGGCTTCTCTTGAGGGTATAAGAATAGAGAGGAGAGATTGAATAAAAAAAAATGGCAGGCTGGAAAGGAGTTTTTCTTTGCTGGAAACCAGAGGAAAATGGGAATCGAAGAGAACTGAAGAGGAAATCAGACGGATATTGAGCGAGCTATCTGCTAAGTGGTGTCAACTAACTTGGTGAGTTTGCTTCAGAATTGCTGATTGTCAGGGTCTTAGTTCGTGGCTGTCATTGTTTAAAACTAATAAAAATTCTCCCTTAATTTGCGGTTATTCCTCATGATTCCCAGCTATGTAATTCTTTAGGTTGATCCTTAAGGGTAATCTGGGACGTTGGTTGAGACTTCTTACTTTGATAAGTCAGCATAATTTGAGGCGTTATTAGAAGGCTCCTCCTCAGTTTTCTGTTAATTATTTTAGCATTGAATCTCGTGGTAATTTGTCCATTGGATATGAATTATTTTTTTCTTTTCTGTTTTGGCCGAAATATATTATTCTATCTAGTTGGTGAACATTAATCAAGGCATATCCCCTTGACTCCTATTTGAGTTATTGTGTGTGTCTTTATTGTTGGTTGCAATCAAAATACGTTTCAAGTTCTGTAATTGTAATTAGGGTGCATTCCTTTCCTGTCCCTGTTTATTTAGTCAGAATAAGGTCTTTTAAGAGTTGGTTCAATAGGGTTGCTGGGTTTTTATGGTTCAAGGGGGTAAACTTCAATCACCTGCTGATTTGAAATCACTGTCATTTTGTTCATAAGTTTATGAGGTTGATTTACATTAGTTTTGGTTGCTTCATGTGTTGAATCAAACTTAATTTCTAGTTTTTGTTTTCAAAACACTATTCAGTTTCTGAATTAATCGTTGCTGATCCTGTTTTGATCAAACTTCACTTCATCTATTATAATGTCAGTACATCGATTAAGCCTAGTTCATTTAGGATTTCAATATGTCAATGCCTCATATTTAAACCTGTTGATACAAAGATCTTGCATGAGAATCATCACTGGATCTGTATAAATAAAAATGAGAATCCCAAACATAAAGGCAAAATGTCAATTTTCTAGTTGATAGGAATTGACATTAGGACGTTAATTATGGGTTTAAAGTGACTGTAATGTGTGGTAAATGCTTATCCTATGAAGGATTTTGACACTATCTTGTGACTAGCCTAATATAGGTTTGCATGTGAACTTAGAGAGTATGACCACTCCTTCAATATTTTCGGTATTAGGATTACGTCTTGAAAGTGTGCTTTAATTAGTGATTATAAAATTTGCATTTTAAAAGTCAGCAAGGCTCCCAACCTTTGAGCACATTTACCCTCCCAAATAGGAAGGTATATTGAAGATTAATGACTTATTTCCCTCTCTTGACCCTTGTTGTTCGTTTTGATTGTCTTTCGTTCACAATAATTTGGAGATGTGGATGATATAGTGAAGTAGTATATTTCTCCTAAAAAATTTCCCTCCGTAGAATCACTGTTACACATTACCATTGTCCTTTACCCTCATTTTAGTTTGTGGGTTTTGTTTTGATTTAACAAAAAGAGTGTTCAATGCGCCCTCGTTTTTTTTGTAAATCACTAGGGAGAAGAGAATGTTTTTTTTTATGGGTTCAAGGTCTAATTGATTCTAAGGTGGCTTCAAAGGCCCATTTAAATATTTTCAAAAGGGGTTCAAGGCCCATTATTTCTTTTATGGCTTTAAAGGCTTGCAACATATAATTAATCTGCCTTCTAATTCAATATTTTCAAAATTTGTATTTTAACCCCCAATCAATAATTTTATTTTTGTCCTTATACTTTTAATAATATCATTTTGACCCCCAATCTTTCAGTAATTGCATTTTGACCCTCATATTTTCAAGAATTACATTTTAGCCCCCAAATTTCTTATAAGTCACATTTTGACCCCCATTTCTTTCAAATCCCCTTATCACCCTATTATTTTTATAAATTCCATAAACTCAACGTTTAATGAACTTTCAGTAGAAGTTTATCTTCTCCAAAGTTCAGTTTTTTTTATGGGCTTTCAGTGGAATCTTATTCCCCAAAGTCTCAACTCTCACAGGCATTTAGTGGAGATTATTTCTTCCCAATGTCCTAGTTTCCATAGACTTTCAGTGAAATTTTATTCTTCCAAAGTATCAGTTTTTACAGGCTTTTAGTGGAGATATATTCTCTCCAAAGTTTTAACCCGTTGTTTAGGCTTTAAATGGAAATTTAATTTCTCCTAAATGTCCTAATGCCTCTTTAATTAATTAATCAACTTAACAAAATCATTTTTGAACTACGTTGACCTTGATCCCTCTCGGGGTACGCAGACACTTACTTAGTAAGGCAGGTCCCGTTATTTATTTATCCATCTTTGTCCATTATTATTTTATTAATAAAAGGGGTAATTAAAACACATTAAAATTTTAAGCACAAACAATTTAGGGTAACCATCCTTAGGATGGACGTTGTGGGGTGCCTAACAGCTTCCCCACACGTAATTAGACTCCCGAACCCATTCCTTTGGTTCCAAAGACCAGTTTTCCTTTCTTTTTTAAGGATCCCAATTATCCTTCTAATTAATTGGTGACGACTCCTATTTTCTCTGCGTTTTTCCTTACGCACCCAAAAGTCATAAAATACTGGCTTCTCACCGGCCGTCACGTTGTGACAACAGCTTATTAAAATTGCAATGGGAAAATAAATTAACATTTAGTAAGCGTGGATATAAATATTTTGAGTAAATTACCTTCATATTCATTGTTTTTGAAATATATATATTCACATATCCTTTAATTTTAATTTATACAAAAACATCATTTCCAGTAACAAAATTGTTAACTAAGTTTACACTAGGTCAATTTTGAACTTGACTTAACGGATTGGCCTGTTTGTATATGACTCAGGTAGGATTAAGGACTTGATTTACAAAGCTTAAATTTAAGTGAACCTATTCGGGCTTAGCCCCCCTCGAGTCGAGCTTAGCCCTTAGGCCTGATTTTTTTTTGTCCTAGATAGTATATGAATGTATTACGATCTTGAAAAGATAACAGATATATATTCTCTTATCTTTCAAGGATAACTTGTAACATTTTAATTATTCCAATTACTAGAGTAGCATCTAAATATGCTTTTAGTATTAATTCTCGTGTTCTCAAAAAGTATAAAAATTGTCTTCTTTCTCAAAATGTTGATATTCTTATTTGTACTTGCAATTGGTTATTATGTTTTTTTTTCTAATGGTAATATTTATTGATTTATTTTAATGTTTGTTTGTATTATTTTTCTTTTAAATTCTTATATTTTATTAATAATTTTTTTCTTTTTGGATGATAGATGAAGATGATCTAAAAGACTAAATGGGTAATATCTAAAACATATTTGAATATTATTGTTAAATATGATGCTTGATAGATGCTTTAATTTGTAATGTTGAGTTAGAATAATTTTATATTTTTTTAATTTGTACTTATTATTTATTATGAATAATTTGTTTTTGTTGATATATACTAATTTTGAATAATTTAAAATATATTTTTATTAACTTTTATAATTAATTTTTATATTTTATCATTTTCTGTTAATGTTTTTAATTAAGCTCTTTTAGGCTCACTTAGGCCTTAAAGCCTTATAGGATAGGACTAAAACCTTCAAATATAAGTCCTATAAAATATGGAGAGACCCGAACCTAGCCCATTTTTCTTGAGGGCCAAACCCGACTTACCTGAATTGATAGTGCTAGTTTACGTTATATATATTTTTCTCTTAAAACTTTTTAGTGAGTTTAATTCAATGCACAAAAAATATCAAAAAGTAAGTTAATGCTTTTGATAATTTTATAATAAGGGAGGTTAATATAAAGTTTTTAAAATTAGAGATGTGAATGTAGGTTTTATAAATTTTAGAGGATGTTTTATTATTAATTAAAATTAGAGGGGGTGTGAATGTATGTCTTTAATACTTTAGGGGATGTGACTTTAATTTACTCAAATATTATAAAAATAAATATATTTATATTATCTAAGACTTTATATTATCTAAGACATATACAGCTTATAAATATTAAAATTTTCATATATCTTGTATTTAAATATTTTTAAAATTTTGAAATGTTAAAACACGTATTAAGTACCATCTAAATGTTTTTTATTTGATAAAAAAATGTTAAATTTATACTGTAAAACACTAATAATTTCATTTTTCTCATATTTTTTAAACAAATAGTAAAAGACATGTAATGTATGAAGAACTCTAGGATTTTGGTGTATTATTGTAGGAATTAGTTAGACCATTTTCATTGGGAGCTTAAAGAGAAAAAAAAAAACTAAACACATTAATAAAAGTATATTAATCATATACAATAATTAAATATTCAAAATAGTCAAATATAATGCATAATATACAAACTAAAAAGAATGATTAATTATAGAGAATTACATAATTCAGTAATTAGATTTTTTAAAAAAAAACCCTTACAAATAAAGAATAAGATACAAAAATGATTATTTGAAGGCATTACTTTATACCTGGTAAAGATGAGCTTATTGTTTATAGTTTACTGAAAATATAAATTTAGAAAAAGTTATTGCAAGATTAATTTTGTGGATTAAGTGAAAATGTGTGTATGTAACTGTGCAAAGGGTGGTGAACGAAGGAGATAGTGGCATATAAGCCGAGGAGCCAAGGACTGGGGAAGGGTGGTAAACTGGTACATGTATGTACCTCCATCATCATGTAGACTTCTTTAACACGTTTTGAGTTTTAGTTTTGAATTTTTTTTATTAATATTTTGTGGACTTCTTATTATAATATAGTACAAGGTTAAAATAATTTTTTTGCAATGAAAGAAAGTAAAACCACGTCAGCAGCTATTGGCATACAGGTTGGAAGTTCTTGTCGTAGTCAGCACTTCTGGGACTTTTGGCTGCTAAGTCACCATCCTTTTTTCATCTATCTATCTATCTTACTCACGCCCATCGTATTCTTCCCCACTAGAACCTTCTACCAAGTAGAATGAGAAAGAGCAACCCAAGCGGCATTCCCAACATTATCAAAAGCGATTAAAACCAAGCTCCTATAATCAGCCTTCACAATCAAGTAAACCCAAAGATTTTTTATGGAAAAGATTTGCGTATGGCATATGTTGAATGGAGGTACCACCGAGTATTCCATCCTAGCTATGAGAACACTATAACTTGTTTCTATTCAATTTAGGATGAAGTCACTGTATAGTCCATGCTTATGAAGAAAGAAACTTACAACGCCAAAGAACATACATTTTTTTTTTTTTTTTTTGTGGAAAGCAAGAAACTATAAATGTGAAGAATATAAACTTAGACATTAATGGCTACCAAGAAAGTTTCCTTGTTCTTCGCACCTTGGCTATGGGTAATTAGCATAACCACAGATAGCAATGTACCATTTATTAGTTAATAGTCTGTGATTCATATCTAATGCGACACACTTCGGTGTCAGAGAGCCTAGTGTGCCTATAGAGGCGAAGAGGTTCATGAAGGTGGAGGGATTTTGCAGGTTTTTATCCTTTTTGTATTTTGTGCTATTAAAGCGAGTTACCTTTTTGTATTTTGAAGCCAAAAGTTTCCTTTTTGTATTTCGCCTTAAATTGCCAATTTAAGACGATGGGTGGATCCACTTATCTTAAGCTATTCTTCTCTAATCACACTGACCATTCTAGCGTAGCCGAAGGGGTAACTCGCTTTAAGCTTCCTCTAAATATATTCCCATTTTCTGGGTTCTGCATAATGCTCTGTTTATGGGGAAATGCATCTCATTTTTTAGCCATCCGTAATGTGTTTTGAATACAGTGCTTGGTTAGTGAGAAATGGTGGGAATTTGAGGATTTGGAATTTTTGATTGCTCGGTGATCTTTTATATTTGGTTGTTGAGAAGCCACATGAAAATGAGAGGTTGGAAAGTCTATGATCACCATGTTTGGAATTTAGTATGCTTTTCCTAATTTCTCTGTCTAGAATGGACCTTCTGACAACTGAACTAATATGTCCAGTGGGGAAGAAGACAATGGACATGAGTAAGATAGATAGATAAATGAAAAAAGGCTGGTGACTTAGCAGCGAATAGTCACATGAGACGCTAACTACAACAAGTAGTTTCAACCTGTATGCCAATAGTTGTTGACGTGTTCCAGTCTTATCACGTGTCAGATTAGTTCTAACCTGTATGTCATGTCAACCAAATCCTTTAGTATATCTAATAGTGTTATCTTTTATGATTAAGTTAGTATACTTTTGAAACGTTAGGGACAATCGGACAAAAATAAAACTGAATACAAACATAAGAGACGAAAAGAGTACTTTAGCCAAAAATATTTTTATTAGGAGGCTGAACTATAATATTTTTATATTTAAATATCAAATACTACATTATATTAAGTGTTTTTTAAAGCCTTTGAACTCCCTAACCATACACTACCTTCATCCTCTGGTAGGAATGTAAGATCATATATGTTGCATTCCAAGGTGAGCTTGATATTGGAATAGAACGTAAAATGTTAAGGGAGTGATGGTGCAAATGTTTTAAGGGTTTGTTAAAAGTTACTTCAATTCTATTTTGATTATGTTAGTAGGTACTATTATCCACTAACTTCCATTTTATTTTGTTTTTTAACAAAAATTATATTTTGGTCCTTAAAAAGATATTTTTATTATCAATTTAACACTTTTACAAACATTTTTGGTATTATTTTGATATCCAAATATATAATTTCATTTTAATTTTTACCTTTATGAGGTGATATAAAAAATTTATGAAGTATCAAATTGATAATGACACTATTTTTTAAGGGACAAAATATAATTCTTTTTATTAGTATAAGATTTATAGAGAGATTATGTCATCGTAGATGCATTCACGTAATAAAAAAAAAATTCAATAAGAACTTTAATTTATGTTAAGCAAGTTTGAACTTGGATGCCTGTATTGATTAATTGCACAATCTTTTAGGTGGCCCTTTGCTGGTAGGCTTAGTCCTCCACTCCTCTCAATCCTCCCTAACTAAGGGCTCATTTGGATGCTACTTTTAGCGTAAAAAATCAGCTTTTGGGGGGGGGGGGGGCCAGAAGCAGCAAAATGGCCGTTTGAGTTATGCTTTTTTGTTGTTGTTGTTGAAACAAGTAGAAATTCAGCTTCTATGAGAAGCTAGTTTTTAATGCTTTTGAAAAAAAGCAGTTTCAAGTGGAAATGAGAGAAGAATTATCGGACAATATACCCTTTTATTGTTTACCATATTCCATTCATGCCCCATTGGCTGCTTCGACTACCTTGATTAATTTTTTCCCAATTACAGAGTTACTTAACAGTGATCTCCATCCATCGTAGCCTTCCCTCACCGTCGATTATCGTAGTCGTCAACGATCTCTCCACACCATAAACATCATGTTAGTTCTTTGTTTGCTATCCCCCAACTCTCCCTTATCAATTTTGTTGAAATCCCTAATTTCCAAGCCCAAATTGCTGATACAATTTTTTTTCTAACTATAATAATTATCTCTAATATATTCTACTTTTTCTCTTTTTGTTATTGATTAGTCCACGAAATTGAGCTATTTATCCCAAAAGAATCGTTGCTAGGATTTCAATGTTTTACTTTCTTCTATTGGGATATTTAGAGAGATTGGAACGCTTTTTTGTTCATGCACTTTGTTGATTTACTTTTTCTTTAATTTTCAAATTCACACTAAGAAGCAAGAAATTTACATTCCTAATGGTGGGATTGTCACATCAGTATGAAGAACTTAAAAACTTGAAGGTAAACAACTGCAACTTCAAGTCATCTCATGTTTGAGCGGAAGTTTATAAATTTATTATTTAAATGATAATTACATGAAATTTAATGCTTGAGTATAAGTTAAGTTTATGATCATAAACTTGTTTTTGCAATGTCGTGGTGAATTATTGAATATGCAAATATTATTTATGGAGTTATTTAGATAATGATTATGATTTTTTGGTCAATGGTTGATTATGCAATGTTGCTTGTGGTTGAAATATGATTTTAAGTTTAGAATGTCATCAAAGTTACCTTCAATAAGACCTAAAATGAGTGATACCGACAATGTATATGAGGCAACAGTGAAGGCAAAATGAAATGATTCAAATACTGAGGCCTTCTTGAATGCGTGTATTGAGGAGATAGAAGCCAATAATAGGTCTCATACACACTTTACTAAAGAAAGGTGGGCTAATGTTGTTCAAAAGTTCTATAGGCAGATGAGTCTGAATTATGACATGAAACAACTAAAAAATAGATGGGATGGTTTGAAACATGAATTTGGCTTATAGGCAAGGCTGGTAGATAAAGAGACAGGTTAGGATGAGATCAAATTAAGCAAACTATAGTAGCAACACCATAGTGGTGGGAGGCTAAGGGAAATGTATGTTTTGGTGAAATTCCATTAAGAGACATCTAATATGTGATTAAATAATTTATTTACTAAATTGTTTGTTGACTTCTTTGTTACAAGAGAATTCAAAATATTTGCAATGGAATGATCAAGGTCCAAAATTCCTTACTATGATGGAAAGATGCTTCAGGGATGTTGTTGCTACTAGTGCTTATGTTTTTGGGCTTCCCAGCCTAAATGATCCAATAAAAGAGGAATGCCATGAGTAACAAGATGCTCCTTCTAATGAGGCTCTAATTGTAGATAGCCATGCGGATAGTGCTGAACAACTTGTGCAGCTGGTCAATGAGGGATAAAGTGAGCATAACTACATTCAGCATATGAGGAAGAGAACAGTGGGTTCAGTTAGAGGGAGTTTTGGTGTCTCACTGTAACAATCACTTGATTGAATTCTGGATGATATATAACATATGTCTCAATGAATTATAACTACAAGACTAGAGGATCCTATCGCCAAATGTCTTCAATTGTTGGAGGCTGTCCCTAGATTAAATGGATGGGATCAAAAAATACTTCTTGGCCATCCATGTGTTTGCAAAGAAAACAAACAAGAAGGCATTTGTTCATTTTATGGAAACCCATCCTAATCGTGTTTTAGCTTCATTAGACGGCTTCTCATGGGAAGAAGTTAATCGTTATAAGTTATTTTAATGTAGTTTTCATTATGGGAAGTAGGAACACTTTTGCATGGTTGGATTAGATTGGTCTTAAATTTTTTTTTCTTTGATAACTTGGTTGATGTTTGTAAACACCTATTTTTCAGCACATCTCACCAGCTTTGCGCGCACCTCTGCTCCACTCTCCTTCTTCCCTGTACATATGCGCGTCCCCTTGCTACATTTCCAGGATTGATGCTGCCATACACCTCAACCTCCACTCTCCTTCACTCACACGCCTTAGCATTACTTTCTCTCCATTGTCCCCCTTCCCTTTCTTGGTTGTTTCTGCTCCATACCCTGCAATCGTGCCAGATCACCTTACCTAGACACTCACTCGC
The DNA here is from genome assembly GCA_034509205.1 of Ceratonia siliqua. NCBI lineage: Eukaryota > Viridiplantae > Streptophyta > Magnoliopsida > Fabales > Fabaceae > Ceratonia > Ceratonia siliqua. Next base: position 24,527 of record JASKGM010013222.1, read on the forward strand.
AGCAGCCATTCAAGCCAAGCACCAGCACACCCTAGCATCACTCCATCTCTCTCATGATTATTGCCACACCAGCACGCCTTTTCCTCGACTTCAGCACGCAAGTAACGCACCCATAGCCAACACACCAAATTGCTTTCCCTGCTCCACAACATTTTGCACCCACGCCTTCTTTTCTCTCTTTAATCCCCAGCAAGCCTGCGCAGCAGCGACCCTCCTCTGCCAGCACACATCTTCTATTGATCACGCACCCATGATAGCAAACCACACTCTCCGTCTAATTCCAACGCACACGGAGCTAACCCAACACTCCATCAGCCTGCTCCATTCCTTCTCCCCCATACACCAGATGCACTCTCTGCTCTGCAGTAAGTCGTGACCATTACCAGCGTCAGCAAGCTCGATGAAATACTACGCAGTATTTCACGCAACAGACAGCAACTCCAGACACACTAAATGTCGCAGAGAGCTTGTGGTTTTGGCTATAAAAGCAAGGGGATTTTCCAGAAGAAAGAGAGAGAGAGAGATAAAGGATTCCAGGGAATCCCTCTGTAACGATTTTACTCAGCCTTTGGAGATCTGGGGAGCTGAGGGAACATGCAAGAATAAAGAAGAAGATATATGCCACGACCTTTGTCCTGAAACTTAAAAAATAGGGTAAAGGGGTTTGCGGTGCTTCAAGGAGGTAAATTCCTCCATTTTCATCTTGATTCCTTTTTGTTTCTGAGTATGTTAGGCAATAGGTGTTGGTATATTTCATACCTGATATTAAGTGGATTATATGGACTGATTTTCTTTCACACCTGTATGTAAATTTGTTTTGAATATTGCTTAATGTTGTGAATCCATTTTAAACCCCAATCTAGTTTGTAAACACCTAATTTTGTCCAGGGATTTAAATTAATTGATAACAAAATTTAATAATAAAATCTAAAAAAAAACATAATAATAATAATTAAACAATAAAAGGAGAGATAAAAAAAGAGAAATAAAAAAGAAAATTAATTAAATTAAAAAAATGAAAAAAGAAGTAAAAAAATAAATAATAATAAAAAGCCCAAAAACAGTTTTTCTAAAAAAAAAAAAGGAGAAGGAGCCCAATAGCCCAGTCTGGAAGGGGGCCCAAACCGGTCCACCAACTGACCAGACCCGATCCAATAACTGGACAGCCCTGACCCGGATCCATAACCCGGCCCCCAAAATGCCTTAAATCCCCAATTGCGCTTTCCCTCCCCGTGAATCTCTCCTCTTCCTCCATCCTTCACCTTCTGAACCTGTGCCTCCGCGTCTCCTTCCTTTTCACCCTACCATTTCGCCGTTTCCATTTACCCCTGCATCACCTCGCCTACCTATGTTCCCCAAATCACGCCTTATCTTTGCCGGACCCTAAAACCAAGCACTTGATTTCTGGTTTCCCTTCGCGGCGCCATTTCCTCTTCATCTCCTGCGCATAACACGTAACTCCAACACGGCGGCACCCATCCCGGATTTCATGCCCTCGAAGATCACGGTGAGGTTTTGCTATAAATGGAATGAACCAAGAATTGAAGAGGAGACAAGATAAAGCCTCGGGAGCAGAAGAGACCAACAGAAGAGACCCAACGGAGAGCCAAACAAGGAGAATTCCTGGGGGGACCGAGAGCAGAAGATAGAGCTTTTGAAAGAGAGGGAAACACCCAAGAGTGACACCCATCAGAGAGCCAACATTGAGCTACTGAAAATAGAAAAGAGAGAACGAAGAGCAACCAGAGGAAGAAATCTAGTATTGTGCAAACTCAGATTCCGGGTTTTTGCCTGCGATGTTTTTTTTTTTTAATTTTCCCAAATTGATCATAGCTATATGTAATTGCTATTTAAGAGTGGTTTAGTTTTGTTTTTGCTGAATTTGATTTTCGCCTTTTTGCTCTGAATTCATAAAGAATTTGCACGTTTGCTGGGATGATTCTGAATTGTACCTAAATGCTTTAATCTAGTTCTGTTGTTCACACCCCTGTTGATTGTAGATTTTAGGTGATCATTATCTCTAAAGGAAAAATGATTATACTCTAGATGATATCTTAAAGCCGTGGGTTAAATGTGTTTCTGGTACATGGGTTAGCATCAGTTAGTTTTGATTCCTGAATGGTTATTAGTCTGTTGCTCGGGGAGGGAGGTTTTCTCTCAGGGACATAACTCGGTTTCATTTGGAATAGGGATTTGCATTTCATTTGGAACAGGAATTTGCAAATATCACTTCAAATTTTTGTTCTGGAGGAAGTTTTATGCTGACTTAAAATGGGATTGTGATATGAATGTGTTAGATAAGGATTGTGGTTATTGTTTTTTCCTTAAGTTGCCATCGTATTCATATGTTGTTTATATAGCCTCTACGGTGGTTAACCAAATAAGGTCTGGGACATCTATTTGTTAAAGGGTTATTGATATACCAGTTTTAGATCTGGTTATCTTTAGAGATGTGTTGCAGTGGTTTTTAATCCGGCTTAGTTATGTTATAAACATGCTGTACTGGTTTAAAATTTGATTTCATTCTCTTGCAAAGTAATTTTTAGGTGAGTTTTCTGGTTTCAAACATGCTGTACTGCTGTACCGTAATTGGATTTTTTTTCTTTCTAAAAAAAAAAAAAGGGTCCAAGGCCCAATGCTCTAAGGATCAGATGAGAAATTTTGAAATGGGTTCCAAGTGCCTATGTATTGTTTCTCTTAAAAAAGGAGTTCTAATAATTTCTTTTAATTTGTTTTATCGAAAGAAAGTGACCAAACAAAATGAGGGTCTATTGAGTTTATCTAAAAAAAAAAATGTCCAAAAGGTCCGATTAATTCATTTTTATGATTTCCCGAGTCCATTCTAACTATTTACACAAAAAAAGAGAAAGCTTCGAAGGCCATTTTAAACAATTTTCTTTTGATCACGGGCCAACTCATAGTGATTTGCCCTAACCATTCTAAAAAGCCCATTTTTATCAATATGGTTTTAGGTCCTAAATATTTTCAAAAGAAATCTTTAATATGATGTTGCATATATAATTTCTCAAAATCTCATTTTGTGACACTATTTACGTGAATCTCATTTTTCTTTATATTTTCAATAAACTGCACTTTGATCTCTTTATTTGCATAAATCACGTTTTGACCCTATGTTGGTATAAATTTCATTTTGGCTCCTTTGTCTTAGTAAATCTCGTTTTAGCCCCACTGTTTTTATGTAATTTTGTTTTAACCCCCAATATTCCTAAAATTCTACTTTGACCTTATTATTTTTGGGAATTTTATTCATATCTATACTCTTTTAGAAATTTCAGCTTTACTATAAAACTTGTGGAAATGAAAACTCAATTAGGATTAAGAAATTTCTATCATTTAAAGGACTTTTAGTAGAAGTATATCTTCTCCGAAGTTCTGCATTTCACGGGCTCTCAGTGGAAGTTCATCTTCCCCGAGGTCCTACTTATTTCTCTTTCTAAACTTTCAGTGGAAGTACAACTTTCCCGAAGTTTCAATCACCTTTTTTCTTAGACTTTCAGTGGAATTATACTTTTCCCAAAGTCTTCATTTTCTTGGGCATTAGTGGAGGTATATTCTCCCTAATGTCCTAATTCATTTTCCAGGTTTTAAGTAGAATTTCATATTCCCCTAATGTCCTACTATTCCCGAGTCCGAGATCATACATCTCAACTTATCCAAATATCCGAACTACATTGATCTTGATCCCTTTCGGGGTACGTAAGCACTTACTTGGTAATGCAGGTTTAGTTATTTCTTTTTCTATCTTTCTCCATCATTATTTTATTAAAAAGGGGATAATTTTAAATAAATTAAAATCATTAAGCACAAACAATTTAGGATAACCATCCTTAGGGATGGACGTTGTAGGGTGCCTAACACCTTCCCTACACAAAATTAGACTCCCGAACTCTTTCTCTGGTTCCGAGGGCCAGTTTTCCTTTCTTTTTTACGATTCCAATTATCCTTCTAATTAATTGGTGGCGACTCCCATTTTCTTTGCATTTTCCCTTATGCGCCCAAAGTCATAAAGCGATGGCTATTTCACCGGCCGTCACGTTGTGACATAGTTCCACTTTCAATTTTTCTTTTTATGGAATTCTGGCCCCATTCCTTTGTTGAGAGTCCGTTACTATTTATTGGTTCAAAGTGTTAAACTGCCATTGCGCACCTCCTGGCTGGTGTTGAATGAATCATGTGATGTTTCTTTGTTGAAATGTGATTTCGAATTCTGAATATGATTTAATGATTGTAAGTCAAGATTTGTTCCTTGTTGAAATACGGTTTTATGCCATTTGGGGTTTTGAAAGTGGGTTTAAATCTCGTCCTGCATTTGAGTCTGTTCCATGCTCTCTGCTTGAATGTGATTCTGGCTTGGAGATTGTTAATATGCTTTCATGATGTCAAGATAATTTTGGGATGCATTTTGGAAGCTTTCACGCTTCTTAAGTGTTTATGTTTTTTACTTCATGACTTCAAGTATATATTTTTTTAAAAATAATGTTGGGTGATTGATAGTTCTAATTTGAGGTTGTAATTGGTTCAAATAATAATGGTGATTTCCATGTGAGATCGCTGTTTGGATTTTTGGATTTTTTTTATTTGTTGAGTTTTCTTTTACTTTTATTATTAGTTTGTAATATTTTAATTTATTTTATCTCTCCCCCATGTGTAAGCATAAGCCATTCCTTTCTTTATTTTTCATTTCATTTTATTATTTTATTTCATTGTTTTCTTTCCCTATTTTAATTTTATTTGTCTTAACTTATCATAATATGCGAAGAGTGTCCAAGGCACTTTGGGTAATGGTTTAAGAGGATAATGAAAATAAATAAGGGTTTTCTCAATGTTAAAATCAATTTCAAAATATTTTCCTTTGAAAAATAAATTAAATAAATTCTTTTATGAGTAATTAGGATTTCTTGTTTACTAGAAAAAGTATTTTTGAAATAATTAGGTTTCAAGGGCCTATTAGAACGAAATTGATTTTTGGATATAATGTCACTTAGAATTGGGGTTTCAAATGCCCATTGAACCGAATATTGGTCCTTTTTTAAGAGCCCATTAAGTCAAAACATTTTAGTTCATTATTTTGGGTTCTAAGGGCCCACTTTGATTAAATTGCTTTTGGTGGTTTAAAATAAAGTTCTCAATGGCCTACTTGGACAAATAAATTAAAAGTATTCTTGAAATTATAACACTTTGAAAATCATACTAAATATGATTCCAATGATCACTCAATTCCTTCTTAGGCTTTAGGTGAGGACATTGTGCCTCCACATTGTCTATTCTTTTAGACTTTGGGTAAGGATCTAATGCCTTCGCGCTGTCTATTCAAGGACTTTGGGTGAGGACTCAGTGCCTCCAAATTGTCCAATCCTTAAGACTTTGAGTGAGGACCTGGTGCCTCCACATTGTCTGATTCTTAGGCTTTGAGTGAGGACCCAATGCCTCCACATTGTCTTAGTATTTTGACGATGGGTGAGAAGTAAGTGTCTCCGCATTGTCATTCCCTTGACTTTGGGTGAGGACTCAGTACCTCCACATTGTCTGTTCTTTTAGACATTGGGTAAGGATTGTGCCTTCACATTATCTATTTCTTCAAGACTTTGGGTGAGGACTCAGTGCCTCCACATTGTCTAATCCTTAAGACTTTGAGTGAGGACCTAGTGCCTCCACATTGTCTGATTCTTAGGCTTTGAGTGAGGATCTAGTGCCTCCGCATTGTCCTAGTATTTTGACGATAGGTGAGAAGTAAGTGTCTCCGCATTGTCATTCCCTTGACTTTGGGTGAGGACTCAGTACCTCCACATTGTCTTAGTATTTTGGCGATGGGTGAGAAGTAAGTGTCTCCACATTGTCATTCCCTTAACTTTGGGTGAGGATTCATTGCCTCCGCATTGTTTACTGTTTGTCCTTGGAAAGCGATCAAATATCCTTCCTGGTCATAACTTCGTTTAATCTCGAACTACGTGGACCTTGATCCCTCTCGGGGTACGTAGGCACTTACCTAGTAAGACAGATCCGATTGTTTCATCTTTCATCTTTTCTTCATATTAATTAGAAAAAGGTGTAATTAAAATTAAGTTAAACAAAGCACAAACAATTTAGGGTAACCATTTTTAGGGATGGACGTGGTAAGGTGCCTAATACCTTCCCTACGCGTAATTAGACTCCTGAACCAATCATTTGGTTTCAAGGTATAGTTTTTGGTATTTTAGGATCCCAATTATCCTTATAATTAATTGGTGGCGACTCCATTTTTAATCTCTGTATGTTTTTCCTTTTTGTTGTCTCATGGTCATAACGGTGCCTTTTTCCCGGTCGTGACGTTGTGACAATGTTGGATTGTTTTTATGTTTTATGATTATAAGAACAATTGTTATGTTGAATACTGGTTTTAGTATGGTTTATAATTAGATGCACAATGCTTTTATCTATTTGTAGTATCGAATGTTCATTAATAGATGATCTTTTTTTAAGTTTATTTGCACAAGGTGAGTCAATACTTAGACACTGATACTGAGGTTAGTTATAGTACAAGGGATAATACTATCACTTCGAACACAGATAATGGTGCTAGTTGAAGTAGTTGGATCAATGAACATCTATGGTTTGGACATGTTACGACTGTTGCCAATGCATGTCAAAGAATGAAGTATTTTAATAAGACTCCAAAGAGGACATAAATCCTTACAGGTCATAAATGGTTGGAAGAACTTAAAAGAAGAAACCCCATTTTTGAACAATTTACGATGAGGAAACATGTATTCAAAGCACTGGTCAAGGACTTGACTGAGAAGTATGGATTTAGAGGAACATCCAACATTAGCAAAGATAAAGTTGTTGCTATGTTTTTGTATATCCTAGGTCATGGCTCATCAAGTAGGGAAATGCAAGAAATATTTTTAGCATTATGGAGAAACAATGTCCCGGTATTTTCACCACGTATTAAAATGCTTTGAAAAATGGGTAGTCAAATTATTATACCACATGATCCAATGTTTGTGGATGCTGCTGATTATATTAGAGATGATGATAGGTATTGGTCATATTTCAAAGACTTCATTAGAGCTATATATGGCACTCAAATTGCCATTCATGTTCACTAAAAAAAAAACCCCTAAATTTATTGGAAGAAAGGGAATTACTACTACAAATGTTCTGGCTGTTTGTGATTTTAATTTGTGTTTCACATATGTACTAGTAGGTTGGGAAAGCTTAACCCATGATTTAAGAATTTTCATGGACATGCTAAGTAGCCCTAATTCACATTTTCCTCATCCACCTCAAGGTTAGTTCCTGTACTTTGTTAATGATTTTTTATGGGCATCATGTATTAAATTTCTTTCTAACACATTGAACATTTTCTTTTTAAGAAAATATTACTTGGCGGATTCTAGATATCATACTTTTGAAGGATATTTAGGACTTTATAGAAACATTAGGTATTATCATGCTCACTTTAGGCAATCTTCACCATTTGGATGAAAAAATGAAGTGTTTAATTATTATTATTGAAGTTTGAAGTGTAAAATTAAAAGAACATTTGAGGTCTGCAAAGCCAGATGGAATATGGGTATCATTTGCACTTCATAATTACATATGACAAATGGATGTTGATATATACCTTCTTAAGAGACTGGAGACAATTCAGGAACTGCAAGAGGAAATTGACATAGAAGACAATAAGAGGGAAGAACCAACTTAAGAGTCTACAAGAACAATGGAACGCACAAGATATTTTATTTGAGATCAACTAGACTATAAATTTGGGACAACTTGATCCTCATCAAAGAACTTTGTACACAATTTTTGTTTATAACTATATTTGACCACTTCTAGTATCTTTTATTTGACCACTCTATTAAATAATACATATATCATAATTAAATTTTATTTTAACAAGGAAATTATTATTTCCAAAATTTGTAATAATAGTTTTTTATCCAAACAAAATAAAAATTTTATTTCATAAAGTTATGTGATTCCATTAAATAATTTTAGATTTAATTAAAAAGAAACATTAAAAAAATTTAATTACAACATTTTTATACACATTTACAAAAAAAAATTACATATTTAAAATTATTTTTGACTAATTTTTTTATATTTTTCTAATAAGTGCTTTTTCATGCAAACAAATTTTAGAAAAGTGCTTCTATATGTCATTTTTAGTAATTTTACCTACATAAAAGTTGTTCTACATTTTTATATATAAACCCAACAAAAAAAATTTCTTCAGTAAAAACATAACTACATCCAAATACCAAATATATATATTTTTTAAATTAGCATTGCTATTTGAAGCAACTGTTAAAAAGCACAACCCATCCAAACAATCCCTTTTAAACCTACCAACATGACCTTCTTATGAGAAATTATATTCCCACACATCTCTCTCTCACACCTCATTTTTTACCATAGATATAATATTAAAAATAATAGATTTAATTGATAGATAATAATAAAATAATAAATATGAGAGGAGATATGAAAAAGAAACATGTAGAAATAACATTATTGTTAGTAAAAACTAGAGTAAAGGTGTGTTTGTATGTGTTTTCTAAAAAAATGTTCTTTTAAAAGGGTTTTACAATGTTACTGAGTATTCATACTCTCGAAGTAACTTTTATTTTTTTATTATAATTTTTATTTTAAAAAATAATTTAAAAATATTAAAAAAATTTGTATAACACAAATATTAAAAAATAAAGTAAAAAACAAATAAAAAATAAAAACTTATTTTGATTTTTTTTAAAAATTGTTTTATATTCTTTTAAATTATTTATTAAAATAAAAAATTATAAAAAAATAAAAAATAAAAAATAAAAAATTATTTTAAGAGTATAGTTATTATTAGAGTAACATAACAACTCTTTTTTAAAAAGTAAAAGTTAAGTTTGGGTGTTTTTTTGAGGAAAACGGATCCTACAATTATACAAGTTTCAGTTCAAGAGATAATGCGTTGATCTTTAAAAGAATATCTCAAAATACGTAAAATAAAAGAAGGGTATTTTACTTTTTTTTTATTTATATTTTTTGCTTAATTTTTTTATTTTTTAAAATTAATTAATTATTTTTTATATTATATATATTTAAAATTTTTTTAACATATTTTAAATATTTTATTATATTTTTGACACCATTTATTCATAACTTTTTTTTATTATAAATTTGTAAGTTAAAAAATTAAAAAAATATCTTAAAAAATTTTGAAAAAAAATATAATATAAAAAATATTTAATTAATTTTAAAAAATAAAAAAATTAAAGAATATAAAAAAAAATATTAAAACTCCAGTAGGGAGTAAACCTCATGAAAGAAATTACCGTGAGACCGGAATTCTCGGTCCAAAAGTTGCTGTTTGGATTATTTTTATTATTATTTTTAAAATATTTTTAAAAACAATTATAAAAATAATTTTATAAAATAAAAAAATTATTTAAATAAAATTTTTTTTTAATTTTTTAAAAATTAAATAATAAAAATAAAATAAAACACATAAAAATTATTTTTTATTTTTTATTTTTAAAAATAATTTATAAAAATAATTAATAAAAATACTCATTCAAACAAATTTTTTATTCTCATCAAACGAAATTTTAAAAAAGTGTTCCAAACAAATTACTGATCAAATTTCAAAATTCCATTTTTCTCCCCTCCTTCCTCTTTTTTGACTCAGCCACGGCGATTATCTCTGATGTCCATGAAGATGAACAAAATACCAAAACTCCATTCGTTCACCGCCCGCTTTGATCCATCCAACCCAACATTTTTAACATTTTTTCTAGAGAAAGTCTTCGACTTAGAAAAGCCAAAGTTTTTAGCTTTATCCAAAGTTAGGACTATAGCTTGGAACCCTGCAGCAAGAGGATCCATTGCCCCGGCCAGTAAAGTGGATTGATGCACCATTCCTCCTTCCAAGGTCTTCAATTCAAACCCTACACCTGATTTGATGCTTTTCTTTTGTCTGCATATTCTGATTTCAAGCAGACCCCTGCAAATGGACACCAAGAAGCAACAGTGCTATTACCAGGCAGAAGAAAAGGAATCAGACCTGAATCTGAAGATTGTAAAAATGGTTCCAGTAATGAAATTATTTTGGAGATAGATGGGTTATTCCAGCTCATAGATGGGTTATTCCAGCTCATAGATGGGTTATTCCAGCTCTAAGGCATAGCACACGACCATTGGTTTAAAGACTTATCAGTTCTTTTAAAGTGGAATAAGTCTTTTAAAGTGGAACCATTTTGGAGATCGAACCGAAGAACTTTTGTATCGACACATCTTGATTTTGCTGATTGAGCCAACTCTTGTTGGGTGAATATTAATTGTTAGATAAATTTCAGCACAGTACGAATAAAATGTCAGATATCATAGATGATTAGTAAAGTAAATTTAACTAATGTTATTATATTCAAGTAAAATGATTTTAAAGGTATATGTTCTACTCATTCTGAGGTTTCTTTTAAATACTATTCTTTTACGTTAACACAATATGAGTAGGATGAGCAGTTTGAATTTCTGAAAGTTCTGCATAAAGTAAAGCGGGATAAGTATTCAAATACACTAATTTCATGCTTTTGGTATTCTTTCCAGCATAGCATCTAATGCCAGATCTTTTGTCTATAGGGAAACCTTTCTTAACTTTGACGGTTAAAGAAAAGGACCCTACACTTAATGGTTAAAGAAGTAGAAATCAATGACCACTTCAACTTAAAAACTTAAGCTAGAAATCCAGTGTCTGGTTTTGATATATATATATATATATATATATATATA
>JASKGM010013247.1:0-29346 GCA_034509205.1 Ceratonia siliqua
TGTAGCTTTCTAATTGGTCATGCTTGAATTAAAAATTCAAATAAATGAATTTTACTTAATTAAATCCCTTTGACTTAATTAGTTTCCTAATAAATGTAGGTTACCTAAGAAATTAAAAATCTTTTAATTTCTAACCTTTATTCACTTAGATAATTAGGATAATTAGGAGGGAATATATTTAGCCATGTCAAAGACCAACTCCCCTCCTTTGGCTATGCACCTCTCCATCACATGGGGAGAACGTTGTTTCAAAAGTTTGAAGAATTCAAACTTTGCAACAATATTAGGATATACAATGAATTAAATTAATTTTATCCTAATAAAATGCTATAGCCAAAATTCTTAATTAAGTGTGGATTTAATTTTATTTTAATCAACTTGTTCAATTAAATATTTGAACAATTCAAATATTAATTTAAAGTAGTTAAGCCAAAAATAATTACTAAGATAAATGTTGTCTAAATTGAGTTAGCACTTGTCTTAATTAAGACAAACCTTTATCTTAAAATTTCATTATTTAATTTAAACAACTGCCGTAAGAAATATTTTTATCTCTTTAGTGACAAAAATGTTTAACATTTTCAACCATGTTTAGGATAACATTTGTCCTAAAATAATTCTTTGTTTAATTAAGACAACTCTTGTCTTAATAAATATATTTGCTTAAATGCTATCAATTAACTTCATCTTAAATTTATTCTAACTTAATGTGGATTGAATTTTCCAAAGCTAGGTGAGGAATCCATTTGGACATAAAAATTTTCAAGCTCCAATAAATTTGGAATTATTTTAATCTCAATAAGGTAATCCAATTTTATTAGTCATGAAGTCATTTCAACAAAGATTCATGATTGTAATCTTGATTCATAAAATTACAAGAAGTCAATGTTAGACATTGATTTGTCCAATTTGCAAACCTAATGTTTGTGAACCCTCGTAGCCATCCATTGATATAAGGTAAAATTATTGTCTTATCCCTTATGTCAATTTTATGTCCTAGTTTCAGATTTCATCTAATAAATCACCAGATAATCTTTTATAACTTTTTTAAAATTATCTTGAAATGATGATAGCTAATGCATCATTTCACTGGGCCCCGATATGTCACTTATCTTTTTGAAATCACCAGAAGTGATGTAATGATATAAACTCCATTTCTTGGATTTATGTTCCTGGATGTTCACTTCCCCTATGATCTCAACATAAAGAGTCGTATTGAATATCACAATGGCCGTGGACACTAGTCCATAATCCATCAAGATTTTGGTTCTACCATTCGCTAATATTAATAAATAAAAAGTTTATTTATGTAAACTTTATTTTTTAACTATTATGGTTCCTAGATTCTAGTAAACCAAGATACATTTGCATAAGGGTTATGTAAAAGGAGATATGTATCTTTGGATGAGTCTAAAACAATATCACAGTCACTGAATAGAGCCAGTCACTATGTTTAATTAAGACTGTAGTGTTTAGATTACCTCCACAGAAGGACTAATATTTTTTTCAAGGGAAAAATGAATCTCAAATCATTGAAGGAGTAGACTTCAAGTAATAACATTATTAAATGAAATAGAATCAAGTGAGATATCAAGTTGAAGTTAATATTGTTGCTTTCAACTTGAACTCACATACATTGCATTCGCTAATGACAAAATTGAAATCCTAATAGATTATGTACTCATGTCCATGCCCATTGGAATCTTTGATATACTATGGGCACGACCATTGTGTGACATTGGTCAAAACTATGTATGTTGAGATCAGAGTGGAAGTGAACATCCCAGAACGTAAATCCAAGAAATGGAGGTTGTAGCACTACATCACTTCTAGTGATTTCAGGATGACAAGTGATATATATGGGCCAAGTAAAATGATGAATTAGCTACTCATCATTTTGAGATAAATTTAGATAAGTTCTAAAAGATTATTTAGTCACTTATTGGATGAAATTTGAGACCAGGGGACAAAATTGACATAAGGGGTAAAACGATAATTTTATCTTGTATTAATGGATGGCTACAAGGATTCACAAACGCTAGGTGTACAAATTGGACAAATTAATGTTCAACATTGACTTCTCGTAATTTTAGGAATTATCAAGAGACTAATCATGAGTCTTTGGTGAAATGACTTCATGATTAATAAACTTGGATTATCGTAATGAGATTAAAATAATCTCAAGTTTATTGGAGTCTGAAATTTCTATGTTCAAACGGATTGCTCACCTAACTTTGGAGAATTCGATCCACATTGAGTTAGAATGAATTTAAGATGAAGTTTATTAATAGAATTTTAGTCATTGTCTTAGTTAAGATAAGAGTTGTCTTAATTTAGAAAAAGAATTATTTTAGGACAAATGTTATCCTAAGCATGCTTGAAAATGTAAGAAATATTTTGTCAATAAAGAGACAAAAATAATTCTTACATTAGTTGTTTAAACTAAGCAAGAGTTGTTTATTTAGACAATAGAATTATTAAAAAAAATGTTTATCTTATTTAAGAGAAACGTTGTCTAAATTTGGACAACTTCTATCTTAATAATTAATTTTCTAACTTCTTTAAAATAATATTTAAATTGTTCAAATCATTTAATTTAAAGAAGTTGAAGAAAATTAAATTAAATCTCCATTTAATTATGAATTTCAGCTATACCATTTTATTATGATAAAATTAATTTAATTAACTATTTATCCTAATATTGTTGCAAAGTTTGAATTGTTCAAACTTGTGAAACAACCTCCTCCCCATATGATGGAGAGGTGTACGGCCAAAAGAGGGGAATTGGTCTTTGACATGGTCAAATATATTCCCTCCTAATTATCCTAATTATCTAAGTAAATAAAGGTTGAAAACAAAAAAAGTTTTAATTTCTTAGGTGACCTACATTCACTAGGAAACTAACTATGTCAAAGGGATTTAATTAAGTAAAATTTATTTATTTAAGTTTTCATTCAATCATAACCAATTAGAAAGCCACACATGTTTTATTTAATTGTTAAATGAAATATTTTATTATCTAAATTAATAATATGATTATTAATTGATAAATCATTAGATAATTTTATTATCTAATATTTCTCCTTAGTAGGCATGTGAATCCCTAATGGTTAAGGATTAAGTTTTTGAATTACACTAAAATGCTCTCACATAACCTAGGGTTAGCATTCTATATATATGCAACCTCTCTCTCTTGTGACGGTACAAGTGAATATTTGAGTAAGAGAAAAAGTGAATTCTTTGGTGTGCCACTATAGAGCTATTCATGCCATACTAAGAGAAACAAAGCCTATTCACCGTAGATTCCGTGGATTGGTGCTTCCCAAAGAATAGGCAGTCAGTATGCTTGGTTGAAAAGTATATTGCAAAATTAAAGTAACTACAAGAGGTATGTGAAATTCTTATGTATTTTACTTCTCTTTCTAGCCATGAGTTATTTGCTTATGTGTTTTGTATCCGCCTGTTTGCAAGCTTGAATGTTTTAAATATTCTAAAACCCTTGCTTGTATCGTAAACACTTAGGATAAACAATTAGATCCAACAGAAACTCCTCTTTGAAGAACCCATGAGCCTTTGTCCTATTAAATCTAAGTTCCTTGGCCTCCAATCGCAGTTTCCTTTTGTTTCTCTATGTTTTTCGTCCCTTTTGCCTAAACTTCCCTAGCCCAAGTTGTGATTCCTTATGTGTAATTCTAATTTAATAGGTAACTTACGCGCAAGGGCGCTATAGCGTCCGGCCTTAGAACTTCACTTTACTGGTAATGCATAGGCGCTGCGAAGCCCACGGCTCTAACTTGAAGTGTTTTTTGCATCTTTTGGGAGCTGCAGTGCCAAACCCTCAGGAACATTCTCTATTTTGGCTCAAAAGACCTGTAAAATGTTCCAACAAGTCCCAAGATGTAAATGTAAAAGGAAGTTAAATTTATATAAAAAGTACAGAGTACCTAAAACAATCTAAAATAAATCTCTTAAGCCTAGGTAAACATGTGTGTGTGTGTGTGTGCGTATGCACTGGAATTCTTTTCATTTTAACTTTATAATATCAACACTCATACTCTTGAAAGATGTTGGAATCTCTTCTCTGTTTGTGTGTGTGTGTGTGTGTGTGTGTGTGTGTGTGTATATTGATATTTTGAAGACGCCTAAAAGTGATTTTACTCTAGGGATTTTGGCAACAACCCCGCATAATTTTGTTTAAGCACAAGAAGTCAATTATCAAATAGATATACAGGTAGGCACATACTCAAATTTCCTACTCAAGTCATTTAACTAAAATAATGAAAATAAACAACATCATTATTTAATTCATGTATAAACTCCTAACATTCAATGCAAAACCTATAGAGATCATTTAATAATTAGGATCATAATGAAGAGTTCTTAAAGAACAGAAAAAAACTAAATCCACAATCAAACGCTTATGGCTCAAAGAACTAACAAGGTAGTCTTTAGTATTTGATTTTCAATCATCAAATTTGGGTTAATCTCAATTTCAACATCAAGAGCAAAGTTTATGAAATAAGAACATGCATAAATCCTCATAAAAAACTGTGAAAGTGTTAAAGAAATAAACACAAAGTGCATAAAAGACTTAACTACCCGCAAAAAGCAAATTAAAGCATGAAAATTTTGTTTCAAAATTTTTTTTTATTTGCACCCTGAAACCTAAACTAAACAATGTCCTTGACATTGGAAAATAAAGCATGGGCTTAGAAAGGTGTTTAGAGGGGAACTAATATAAACAAAATGCAAAATAAAAATAAAAATAAAAAAGAAAAAAGAAAAATTACTAACGAATATAGATGGGTTGCCTCCCACCAAGCGCTTTCTTTAGCGTCTTGGCAAGACGTTACCCTTTCTTGTTAAGGAGGTGCACCTTAATCTCTTTTTCAAGTGTTTCCTCTGCCCTTTCATTAGTGAGAGTAGCTTCAAGCTTATCCTCTACCTTTTCCTACAATTGATTGTCATGAACAAGTAAGTCTGGACAATCAATAAAAGAATACTCAGTTGTAGTAGAAATAGAAGTACCATGTAGAGAATCAAACACTTTAATTGGACAGTCTCTTCTAAAACTATTGTAGTTAACTTCCCTATATGTATATCAATATTTATCTTGGTTGTTACCATGAATGGCCTACCAAGGAGTATTATAGGTGCTTTATCCATGGATGTGGATCCCTCTATCTCCAAAACCACAAAATATGTACGAATAATCAGCTTGTCTACTTGCACCAACATATCCTTAACTATTCCCTTCAAAGATTTGATCAACCCATCCAAAAGCTGAAGGGACATAGTTGTGGGCTCAAACTCACCCAAACCTAGTTGCAAGTATATTGAATATGGCATGAGGTTGATACTTACTCCTAAGTCTAGCATGGCTTTAGTGATTTTCTTGTCTCCCATAGTGATGCTGATGCTGAAACTTCTTGGATCCTTCAACTTAGGAGGCAATTTTTGTTAGAGCACCGTGTTAGCAACTTATAAAATACTATTTCCTAATTTTGTTTATATTTCCTCTACGTAGTGATGAGTTTCTTGAAATTTTGGCATATGAAGGAATTTTCTTGATAATATACAAAAGAGGCAAGTTAACATTAAACTTAGAAATCATGTTAAAAATTTCAAAAGAATGATTATCTCTTTCAACTTCCCTTAGACCATTCAGATAAAGAATTGGGGGTCTGTAGGGAACAACTACCTTAATGAGCAAAAGAGAAGAAAAAGACTCATTCTCTTTATTGTCGTTCTTGTACCACTTAGAAGATTGAGGGTCCTTAGCTTAACTTTCCATGGGAACTACATTCTCCCTTTGCTCCTGTTGGTTGATGGTTGAAAATATGCAGCACAAGTGCATGCTATCGCTAACAATTAAAAAAGTGATGAAATGAGTATTGTTCCCACGAGAAGGGTTTCCAAATACCAAAATTATGTAATTCCCTATACTATCTAAGTTGTAATTAATCAAATGAAGAATAAGAAGGAAAAAAATGACTAAGAGAAAGATAAAGGAATAACAGAAAAAGCCTAGGAATGGGTTACATCAATTGAGCTATGTTATGGACTTGATACTGATTATTGACATTTGCTGAGGTACAAAGACCGAATTTCCTTAAACATGCTTTACCCTCTATCAAGGTATAAAAACTCTATTCACATTAACCCTATGCCTATTGTCATGGTCACATATATTAATATGAACGCATTATGATTTATGAAATCTGAACATTTATCACAATTTACCAAATCAAAATAAATGGTCATAGAAAAAGGATTTTACTGTCATGAGTACACTATCTAGGATTAATAAATCCACCAACTAACATCGCAATTCAACTTATATTCCATCATGTGATGTCTTAAACAAGTAAATCATGGCCAATAATACTAGAAGCTTTAAAAATGAATTTATTAAGTTGCAATAGCAAATATCTTCACATAACCATGATCAATTGATACCAAAAGCATCAGTGACTACATCCCATTCCTAGAATAAAGATTTAGCTACTCATGGTAGATAAATCACAAAATAAATCATTTAACTTCTTCCATATTTGCATCCCAAAATCTTGCAAAACTAGCTTCAAGCCTCTTTATCCTCTCCTATCCAACTTTAAACCTAATTTCCTATAACTCCCAAACATAGTCATTTTGGGTCATACAGTTGCTATTGTGCATTTTACGCACTTTATAGCTACTGAACATTTTGCATAAGTGCAACAGTACCCACCTTTATGTTTTAATTCCTGATTCTTGTGCATTTGGGATCTGCGATGCCTAGCCTTTTGTCTTGGTTCTATTTGATCTTCAAATGGGAAATGGGGCACCCAACTCTTTGGTTTATGTGCTGATTTAGCTCAAATTAACTACAAAATAATCCAACAGATTCCAAGAGTGAAGTAAATGTAAAATGTACTTAAACTTGTATAGAAATGCATCCAAAGCACCTAAAATACTCTAAAATAGTACACTAAAACTCAAGGAACATGTGGTATAAATTCACCACATCATGCACCCCAAACTTGAATATTTGCTTGTCCACAAGAAGACATACCACAATATTTGAATTTTTGTTCAACTAATCACACAAAGAGGACACCCATTATGCAAACATTAAATTCCCAATTCAATACACAACAATCTCAATTAACCAAGGTTGAGCATATGTACTTTCCTAAATTCACATATTGATACATCATTCCAAACTTAATTATGCTCACCATTCAATGGACCCAATCAACTAATGTAGTATCTGAATTTGTAATCACTCCTTTAAAATTTGTAGACCAAGGCAACACACTCAACACTATTTTTCTTCTTTCCTATTTCTTTTTGTTTCTTTGTTCCTTCTTCTCTAAGTTGTGACTTGCCTTTTTACATGAATACAAACATTTTTTATGAATGCTCCTAGTTACTCAACAAGCCACAAACTCAAAGTGCTCTGTAATACTTATAATCCAAGTTGCCATTTGACGTAAAGGTAAATATTGTTGATGAATACCCCTAGTTACTAAGCAACTAAAAACAACATTACATTCATCTTTCATGCACAATCAAACAATTTACACAACTTTGCATGGAACTAAGTACTTCAACAGTCATCAAGAAACCATACATGCTTAATCTTGCTTTAAAAGAGATTATTTATCCTAAATTCAAGGAATTTAATGCTTGAATAAAAAGAAGCCTAAAAGTACACTATTGATCCTAATTTAATCTCATATAAAAGTCAAATCAAGCATATCATATCATGCCATATTCAAGTCAAGTTTGAAGGTAATGATCATCATATTTTGAAAAAAATTTGCTTAACAACACACCAAATTTTCAATGCAAATAATTAACACTTCAGCATAGTTCAACCATATTTATCTGCTTCCTCAAACTTAAATAGCACATTGTCCTCAATGTCAAGGAGCAGAGAGATAGAACAACGCTCCCTTAATTCATTCAGGACAAGACCTGAATAAAGGGGGAAACAAGGTATTCCAATAAGCACATAAAGCTGGAAGGAAAAACAATGAATTTTTTTTTTATAAACTAAATTGTGCATTAAAATGAATAATTGCAAATAAAGCAAAAAGGAAATCAAATGCTTGTGTTGCCTCACAATAAGCAATTGTTTAAAGTCGTTAGCCTGACTTTTAAATCTCAATTCATCTTCAATCAGAGTCTTTCTATATTGCATATTCCTTTTACACTTTCTATTCATGGAAGCTCTTTGCTTGATCACACCCTTTTACTTGAGGCTTCTCTCTTGTCCTTCACTTTGTTTGGTGGTTTGTCTTCTTGAATAGCTTCTCTCTCCACCTTCAATTTACCTTTTTCTTTGCCCTTGTAGTACCTATACTTACCACACAATTCTCAAGAGGTTCATCAGTCACATTAGTGCTACACATATCTCTAATTGAATCATTAATAGTATTAACTTTGAAAGTATGGTCAGAGAAGGGTAAATGTTTAGCATCATCTAAAAAATTGAACTCCACTTCTTCATCGCCATCTTCAATACTGAAGGTCATTTTTCCCCATTTTACAACAATTATTGCTCTACTAGTGGCTAGAAATGGTTTACCCAAAATCTTTGGAATCTCTTTATCTTCTTCAACATCTAATATCACAAAGTTTATAGGAAAGATGAACTTGTTGACCTTGGCTAGTACATTTTCAAGAATCCTAACTAGACATTTCACAAAGTGATTAGCTAGTCACAATGAGATATTGGTGGGTTTTAATTTTGTTAACCCAATCCTCTTCTATTAATGCAATTGCTTCAAATTCCTTTAGCATTCTTTTGTTTGACATAATCTCTTTCAGAAACTTGGCATACATAGGAATTTGGGTAAAAGCATCCATAAATGGAATGTTTATGTGCAGCTACTTGAAAACTTTCAAAATCTTCTCAAATTGTTATTCTAATTTAATTTTCTAGAGCCTCTATGGGAAGGGGATCGGTTGCACATACTGCTTGGTTAGCTCATGTATTCTCTTATATTCTTTTACTTCTCTTAGCACTAGTTTTTCACAAATTCTTAGGTTATCTCATCCACCACTACTTTCTTATGACTCTCTTCATTAATCTATTTAATCTTTTTTTGCTTCAACCTCTAGGGGAATGGAATAAGAGGGACATATGCTAGAGGCACAACATATGGTGCTTTTGGCTCTTCATCTCCTTGCTCAACACTTAGTGACATATCCGGGTCTTTCACTTTTCTATAATCTTGGAGCTCTTCACGACTTCATAGAGTAATTCCATTATAGTGCTCTCATGGATTACTGTAAGTTTTGCTCGGTAAGCATCCCTATTCTCTAGATTTATAATGCCAGCCAACTCCATTTAAGTTTCCAAATTCTTGATGGAGGCTAACTGACTCTAGAGATAAGTTCTAGTTTCTTAAAATTAAGCTCTAATTGCAGTCATAAACTGATTAGTAGTATTAGCCAGCTGAAGCAAAGCATCATCAAGCACAGATTTCTTTTTTGGAAATGAAGCTTGAGCTTGTGGCTATGCTTGTGCAAGGAAACCAAGGGGTTGAGCAAGTTTAGAGTTACTTGCTTGATTCCCAAGGCCACTCCATCCAAAATTAGAATGATTCCTCCAACCTAGGTTGTAGGTGAAGGAATATGGATTGTTTTAAGAATGTCCTTGTTGTTGCCTATAGCTTGATAGATAGTGTGCCTGCTCAAACTTCATGCAATCTAAATCAATATAAGGTCCCCCACGTAAGTTGCAGCTCACTAATGGCCATGAGATAGCATTCCCATTCATGTTCCCCATTTTTCTAAACTTATTAACTAAAGAATCAATCAATCTCTGTATTTAACATGTTCCTGCTATCTACTTCATACACTCCTAAGGTTTAACTTTGAGGCTTCTTGGGAGGACCTCGTTCTCCTGACCATTATTCGTTGTTTAAGGCCATTTCTTTAAACAACTTCATGGTTTCTTCAGCAGAAATCTTTTCCATTAAAGAGCCTCCCATTGTTGCGTCTACTGTATTTTTCAAATGAGGTTACAAACCTTTGTAAAAGGTTTGGACCAACAGCCAAACAAGTAAACTATCGTGGGGACATTTTCTCTGCATGTCCTTATATATCTCCGAAGCCTCATACAGTGATTCCCCATCTAGCTACATGAAGCTTGTAAGGTCATCCCTGAGTTTGGCAGTCTTTCCTGGGGGAAAATATTTGTTCAAGAAAGCTTCAAATAATTAAGTCTAGGTCGTAATTGAATTTGGGGTCCTAGATTACAGCCAAGAGATAACTTTGTCTTAAGGAGAAAGGGAATAATCACAGTCGCATCATCACTGACCCCCATTGTACCATAGATCCTCAGAAAATATGCTACGTGAATGTTGGGGTCTTCACTTGAATTTCCCCCAAACTAATTATTTTGCACAATTTGAATCATCCCATGCTTGAATTCAAAATTATAAGCATTTACAGTGTGATTGACTATGCTACTCTGGGAACCATTAAAGTTTAGTTGTGCATGATCTTTTAGCAATACCATCTACTAAGTAGGGTTATTAGAAGGTTGATTTGCTTCATTTGCGCACATATTTTCAAAATGACTTTGACCTTGTTCCATTCTTTGTTGCTTTCTTATTGCCCTTAAGGTTCTTTTAAACTTTGGATCAAATGGTTTAACTAAAACAAGGTTCCTGGGCATATAATGAGCACAAACAACAAATATTAGCACTTAAAACCTAATTGAAACAGCAAACACACAACTTTAATGACTAAAAATGAAGTTAAATATAAAAAAATTGAAAATCCTAAAAAATGATGATGGAATTTGGGAAATTGGTGACCGTGGTGAAGTGACTGGTTTTGCTCGAAAGGGGGTTACCCTTTCAAAAATTATATGTCCGAGACTCAGTTCCACCAAAACTTTTTTGTGAATAGTGAAATTAGGAAACAAAAAAATGAGAAAAATTTATAGTAACAAATTATAATAAAGCCAAAACTAATACAGAAAATCATTGGTATTTGTATTGAAAAGTTGTCTCCCTGGCAATGGTGCCAAAAACTTGTTGGTTGAAAATATGTAGCACAAGTGCACGCTATCACTAACAAGTAATATGAGGATGAAATGAGTATTGTTCCTACGAGGAGGGTTTCCAAATACCAAAATTATGTAATTCCCTATATTATCTGAGTAGAAATTAATTAGATGAAGAATAACAAAAACCAAATAACTAGGAGAAAGATAAGGCAATGATAGAAAAAACCTAGGAATGGATTTCATCAATTGAGCTATGTTATGGACTTTATACTGATTATTGACATTCGCTGACTTACAAAGACCATATTTCATTAAACATGCTTTACCCTCTATCAGGATATAAAAACTTTATTCACATTAACCCTATGCCTACTGTCGTGATCACATATTGTAATATGAATGCCTTACAATTTATGAAATTATAACATTTATCACGATTTACCAAATCATAATAAATGGTCAAGGAGAAGTGCATCTACTATCGTGAGTACACTATCTAAGCTTAATAAATCCACCAACTAACATAACACTTCAAGTTCTAGATATTACCAAAACTTCTTTTGTTGTGGGAATTGTATCAGTTAATCTTAATTTCAACATCAAGAGCACAATTTATGAATTACAGACATGCATCAATCCTCATAACAAACTTTGAAAGTGCTAAGGAAAATAAACACGAAGTGCATAAAAGACTTAATTACCCCCAAAAAAGTGAATTGAAGCATGAAAATTGTTTCAAAAGTTTTTTTTATTTGCACCAATAAACCTAAACTAAAGTGCCCTTGATGTTTGAAAATAAATTATGGACTTAGAAAGGTGTTTAGAAGGGAACAAATATAAAAGAAATGCAAAATGAAAATAAAAATAAAAGGAAAA
Organism: Ceratonia siliqua; assembly: GCA_034509205.1. Taxonomy (NCBI): domain Eukaryota; kingdom Viridiplantae; phylum Streptophyta; class Magnoliopsida; order Fabales; family Fabaceae; genus Ceratonia; species Ceratonia siliqua. The sequence continues at coordinate 11,888 of JASKGM010013247.1, forward strand.
AATACTAATAAATATGGGTGGGTCGCCTCTCACCAGGTGCTTTCTTTAACATCTTAGCAAGATGTTACCCTTTCTGGTTATGGAGGGTGCACCTTAATCTCTTTTTTAGGTGTTTCCTTCACCATCTCATCAGTGAGAGCAGCTTCAAGCTTATCCTCTACCTTTTCCTGCAATTGATTATCATGAACAAGTGAGTACGAACAATCAATAAAAGAACACCCAATTGTAGTAGAAATAGAATGACTATGTAGAAAATCAAACACTTTAATTAGATAGTCTCTCCCAAGATTGTCACAGTCAACTTCCCTACATGAATATCAATATTTGTCTTAATTGTTTCCATGAACGGCCTACCAGGGAGGATTGTATGTGTTTTATCCATGGATAAGGCTCTCTCTATCTCTAAAGCCAAAAAATCTACAAGAACAATCAGCTTGTCTACTTGCACCAACATATCCTCAACTACTGCCTGTAGATATTTAATCGACTCATCTGCAAGCTGAAGGGACTTAATTTTGGGCTTAAACTCCCCTAAACCTAGTTGCAAGTATACTAAATATGGCATAAGGTTGATACTTGCTCCTAAGTCTAGCATGGCTTTAGCAATTTTCTTGTCTCCCATAATGATGCTGATGTTGAAACTTCCTGGATAATTTAACTTAGGAGGCAATTTTTGGTAGAGCATCGCACTAACAACTTCTAAAATCATGACTTTCTTATTTTGCTTATATTTCCTCTTCATAGTGATAAGTTTCTTGAAAATTTTGGCATATGAAGGAATTTTCTTGATAACATCCAAAACAGGCATGTTAACATGAAACTTAGAAAAATTTTCAAAAATTTCAAAAGATTGCTTATCCTATTCAACTTCCCTTAGACAATTTGGATAAACAATTGGATGTCTGTAGGGATCGACTACCTTATGGAGCAAAGGAGAAGAAAAAGAACCCTTCACTTTGTTATCGTTCTTGGACTACTTAGAAGATTGAGGATCCTTAGCTTGACTTTCCATGGGAACTACGTCCTCCCTTTGCTCCCCATTTAAATTTCCACTTAGAAAGATTGTAATAGCCTCTGCTTGCTCTGGTTGGCCTACATCTATTTCATAATTTTCACAATTTGTGTTTCTATCCTCTTAATTGAAGCTTCTAAGGAATCCAACTTTGGCTCATGTCATTCATGTTCTCTCTGCTAACGTGAATAAAGGCATTTAAGTTTTCTTCCAAGGTTGGTTTCCTATGTTGATTGTATGGTCTGGCTTGGCTTTGATATTGACACTGCCCTGAGTTTTGAACGTATCTTTGGTTATTGTTAGTCTTTCATAAGAAATTATGATGATTTCTTAAGCCAGTATTATATGTGTTGGCAAAAGGATAATTCCCCTGCCTTGGTTGGTAGGACTCTATCAAATTAGCTTGTTCTTGTGCACCACATGCATAAGACAAGGAATAAGTGTTAGCAACATGCCTGAAACTACCACAAACTCCATATACTTCATCATTAGGCGTGTTTGGGTAGTAAAGAGTTTGATTTGTTTAGTTAATTCTACAAGTTGCATGAGTTGCATGGCCATCTCATTGTTAGAGCTTAATTCATTCACCCCAACTCTCCTTCCTCTTGCACTCTTTTGTTGGGAATTAACACCCAACATCTCATATAGCTCATATGTTTCCTCTACATTCTTTTTTACCACAGCTCAATCAGCAACATTATTAATTGTGTATTGACAACGTTGAGTCAACCTATCATAAAAAACTTATTTTGGAGCTTCAATGAGAAGTGATGGTAGGGACATTGAAATAGAAGCATCTTAAATCTGTCCCATGCTTCATGAAAATGCTCTCCCTCCATTTTAGTAAAAGTGGAAATTTTAGTTCTCAACTCAGTAGTCTTTTGGTGAGAGTAGAACTTCCCCATAAATTTGTTGTATACCGCTTCTCATGTAGTCAAAAACCAAGTTGAAGGGTCATCAACTAAGCTTTAGCTATATCAATCCATGTGTAGGGAAAACACCTCATAATTTAGTCCTTATTAAGTCCTTGCGATAGGAAGGTTTGAATAGTTGCATAAAAATCCCTGATGAAATTCAAATGGTCTTCATTAGGAATGCTGCAGAAAGAAGACTGCATGGAGTAGTGAATATTTTTATGCTCATAATTTCATGTAGCTTCCCCCAATTGTATGCAAGATGTCACTACAAAAAAAAAGGCCTTTTGTGACGACTTTTATCGTCACAAAAAGTACTAAAAGTCGTCACTAAAGACCTTTAGTGGTCTTTAGTGATGACTTTTCAACCTTTAGTGACAACTATAAGTCGTCGCATATACCTCGTTGGTAAAGGTTTTTAGTGACGATAAAACAGGGTCGTCACTAAAAGTAAACTTTATGTGACGACTTTTGAGCGTCACAAAAAATATAGATTTAGTGACGCCTATATGTCGTCACTAAAAGTTTTATTGATGTAATGATTTCCTGAATTTTTCATAAGTCGTAAATGAAGTCATCGTTAGTCTTCAAAGAAACTACCTTTTGTGAAGACATACGAATATCGTCACAAAAGTTAGTTTCTGTGACGACATTCTTATAGTTTCAAAAACCACCTTTTGTGACAACATACGAATAGCGTCACAAAAGATAGTTTCTGTGACAATATTCTTGTCATCACAAAAACCACCTTTTGTGACGCTATTCTAATGTTGTCACAAAAGGTGGTTTTTGTAGCGACTTTCTTGTCACAAAAATAATTTTTAGTGAAGACATTTTTTTGACGACCTAAGTATGTCATCACTTAAAGTAGTTTATGTGATAAGGATAATCATTACTTGTGACAACATTCTAATATCGTCACTAAAACCCTTTTTATGACGTCATTAGCATTGCCATCACTAAAACCAATGTTTTATAACAAGAAAATTTCTTATTGGTGATGACATGCCTTATTGTCACTAAAACCATTTTTTGTAACGATATTAGCATTATCGTCACTAAAACCATTTTTTTGACCAGAAAATTCCTTATTTGTGACGACATGCTTTGTAAAGATATTAGCATTGTTGTCACTAAAACTTTTTCTTTTTATGACAAAACATGTTTTGTTGTCACAAAAATCTCTATATTTTATTAGAACAACTAATATATATATTTGACCATGTTATAACACAACTTTATTAGACAATTTTATTGAATAACATAATATTCCAATATAATAAAATTTAAAAATATATGTTTAAATCAACAACTTTATTGAATACCATAATATTCTAATATACATAAAATTTGAAATTTAAATTTATGAAATTCTCTCTCTCCATGTATCTTCCAAAGGATCTAATGTAGGAGGTTCATTAATCTGTGGATGAGAAACCTGTAATATTCAAGTTAAATAAATTAAAGGCCCAACAAAATAATGAATAATTTTTTAATCAAATAATTCAACGTACATGAGAGTTCTTGAAGATTTCTCACAATTTTTTAATAACAGCTAACGATTTATAAAAATGACATCTACCTTCTCTAATATACTTCTAAAAAATTAAAATCAAACGCGACCAAGATTTCATGCATTGAAGTATAAGGCATACATGGCTAAGCTAAGAGGAGAGCAAAAGATGGAAAATATTTTAGACTAATTTTACCATCCCTGATTTTGTTAAGCATCCATTTTATTAAAGGCCTTTGGGGTACTATGTTTCCCTTCAAACCATAAGTGGCCCAAGTGGACTTGTCCAAACCACAAGTGCATTATAGTAAAGCATAATTTCTCTTTCATTATTATTGTTTGAACATACCAGAGCAGGAACACCTGAGAACTATACTTTGCTCTTTCATACCTAGTGACAAAAATGAGAACACCTTTCAACATAAAAAAGAATAGGAAAAAGAAATCAACTACATGTTGAGCTGAAGTATGAGAGGAAGACCACCTTTGATAATTCAAATGAAAAACAATTAAACATCTTGAATTTAAAAGCGAAGCATAAACAGAATGCAGAGAAAGCTAATTAAAAATGAGAGGAATAGTACTAACAATGTGAATCCCCAAAACAAGAGAAAAGAGGAGAGAAAGAAGAGAATGAATATGAAACTATCCGTAGAATCTACCTAGTTAATAAGTTCAACCAATCTAGTATTCGTTCAGCTGAGATTGCTAACCAGGCACATCAAAGAAAAATTCGTGTGGTTTAAATAACAGAGCAGCACCAACAACAACTCCTCCAGCGATTGCCCCAGTGGCACTATTACCTCCTGTAATTTGATATATAGCAAGATTAGATCATCGGTGCTTCTTTTTATTGTCTTTATGTTCACCAAACATACAAAAAAACAAAAATCTAAAGCATGTAGCACAATCAAATCTTAACCTTACTAAAACTAGCCTCTTAAAAAATCAGTGACCAACACCTTCCCATTCCAAATGAGTATATAAAGAATTTTATCTTCACATCTTAACAAGATAATAGTGTTTAAGAAAAAGAAGTAACATGCTTATGAAAAATGGTAAGAAATTAGAAACTGCCTGGCAAAGCTGTAACAGCTAATAATATTTTGATTAACAACCACCATGTTCAGGCCCAAAATTAAAATTAAATTCTTTAAAAAAATGTATTATGGAATATGGTTGGCCACTAAAAGACATCCATTCAATTATTCCAATAGACGCTACCATAGGTACAATGTGAGCTTTATGTTAAAATGCCTGGGTGAGTAAATTTCTATTTGTAAAAATATAGAATCATGAGCAGTTCATGTTGTGTCAACTTTCAAAACTTATTATGATCAGTTTAAAAGAACTGCATTAATATCACCTGAAGTAGTTGATGATTGCTATAATTTCCTCCCCTCTAACTATTTTTTCAAGAATTAAGAAATGAAAGTCTAAAATCTAAGTTGAAAGCAATATCTATTTTAATTGACACAATATTACAACGAAAGTTCAAAAAACTTTATGCCCTTTAGTAATAAGACAATGTCTTCATTAATTTAAATCCAGTGATTTGCACCACTAAAGGCCTGTTTGGAAGAAAAGCTTTCTTCCTAACCTCTTTATCTCAAATAAGCTCTAAAACAATAAAAACCAAACATGCATATTTAATTAATTAACTCTTTTTTCTAAAACTAGAATGGTGTTACGTGGCCATTATATCCTCTGCGACACTGGACTTTTATAATTTTGTTATATGCCATCCAATCTCTTTACAACAAGTTGACCCAAGAGCTTGTATAATAGAATTTATTAAAAAGCCACTAAAAAATAAAAGAATTCTTAAATCGTCACCATAATGTGCAATATCCCATGCAAATTAAATACTAGTGTTAGAGGAAATATAAAGCACTTTTTAACGCAAGGTTACGAGCTTTGAAAGGATTGGCTAACAAAAAATTATAAATTGCATTATGTAACTTCAACTTTAATGATGATAAGTTAAAAGCTGTTAATTAAAGGCCTAATGCTTGGTTGGTGTTGTGTTTTAATTATTAGAAATATATCAACCTCACACAAAAGCTAGCTTAGCAAACTTTGTAACCAAAGTCAATGAAGGTAAGAGTAGCACTAAGCTTGATGAGAAACTTTATAGGAGTGAATAATGAGAAACCTGATTCTTCCTTTAATGTGCCCTAAAGACCTTCAAACCAAAACTCTATTCCCACAAGTGCTTTTGACAGCATCCCAATAGCCACAATATTTCCACCCATATGTCACCCTAGAAACGTTAATTTTCAATATGGTATGGGGATCAATATATGGGTCTGGGCTTTTTATAAAAGTTTTTTACAGGTCTGAATCCAAGTTTGGGTAATATAGTAAACTATTTTGAGTATATCACATGCCCTTTTGAATGCTATAACAATAAACTGTTTTCTGCATCTTCTCACATGTTTAAGAAAGAAAATTCAAATGAGAACAATCTTGTTTTTTCTGATAAAAGAAGAAGTTTCATTAGAGAGAAAATAAATTACAACTTGTTAGAGGATAAGAAATCCTCAAGCAAGAAAGAACAATAAAATGTAAGAAGAAAACAATGAATTGAAAGCCCTAAAATGCTGATAAATGTAGAACTAGAAGGGCTGGCTAATCTCTTTCCATATCAGTAATTGAGATTCCCTTACAAAAACCCTTGAAGATGTGACCATTCCTCTCCAACCGTACAAAGTAAAGAATCCAAAAAACTGTACATCACCACAAAATTTTATTTTCCTTCTTGTTACCAAAACCTTAAGACAAATTAAAAGGAACTTCTCTAAAGCACTAGGACATATACCCAGGTTTCACCAAAAATACCAAAAAGATTATTCCAAAGGTCATTTATAGCACGTCAATGTAGAAATAGGTGAGACATAGTTTGTGAACAAGCTCCACACATTACACACATGTTAAGAGAAAGGGCTCTACGGAGCTCTAACAGGGGGATGTTCTAAATTATTTTAATACCCTTCGGTCTCAAAACTTACCATGGCAGTAGAAGATTGCATCATTGTAGAATAAAATTAGAAATAAATTAAAAAAAGGAAAAAAGAAAGAATATGAAATTATAAATGTTTTTGACATAGAAAAATGATATAAAAGCCAAAATTGATGAAATGAGCATCACTTCATCTTAATAATAAAATGAAAAGTCATGAGAAGAATGAAGCATCAAAGGATAAGGGCATAACATACAAATACTATAAATTCTTGAGCAGGCCAAGCTATGGAACAAGTTGATCAGATAAAGAAGCATTATTATATCACTGACATCAGAAAAAAGGGGGGAGAAAACAGAAAGCAATGTTAGAAAAGGCATCTCTATAAAAATAAGTTGTACGAGACTTTACATAGAGAATGAGCATATATGTGTTAGATATAAAGGGGCAGACAGCTTACACTCTTATTACACTATTATCATTGTTGCATGTTACATGAAACCATGTGCATGGATTGGCAAGTGTAGGATCCCAACTTGATAAAATATTGCTACTACATAAGTAGGATCCCCAGCTGCCTAAATGGAATAGAAAACTTCCCTTTTATAAAGTGAAACATAACAGTATTTATCTACTACAGTTTGTAGATGGTTTGTTTCCTCACCATATTCCTCAGTAAACCAAGTTGGACCCATGTTTTATCCTGAGGAACAGAAGGGATGAGGATAAGAAAGAGAAAAGGAGAGAATTGGGTGAATATTTTTTATCACCTTTGAAGTGTGCTAAACATGCATTTGTTATGTTAGTGAATCCCAAGTTTAATGCTTTCAAATTTCCCAGTCCTACAAAAAAAAGAAAGGAAATGCTCCTAGTAACCCCCAAGAATAGTTATGGCACATGAACATGAAAATCAATAAACATATTTTAAATTATATAATTGCAACCTAAAATAAGTAATTATATTCAAGTCTTAGATACTTACGTGAGAGCTTTTCACATCCATCATTAGTAAGATTAACATATTTTAAATTATATAATTGCAACCTAAAATAACTAATTATATTCAAGTCTTAGATACTTACGTGAGAGCTTTTCACATCCATCATTAGTAAGATTACATCTATTAAGATTCAAGTTTGACAATGCAGGAAGATCTGGCAAGAAAGAAACAATGTCAAGCTAAAACTTATATGGGCATTTCAATGTCATTCTATTAACAGAGCAAGCTTTTGCAAACCTTAAATGAATTAAGACATTATTGAAATGGAAGAAAAGGAAATGCATATGAAAAGATAAAATACAATTTTTTCTTCAAACTGATAAGCTGAGTGATGCCAGACCAGAGAAGGGAAAGAGGGAGAGATGAAGGAATAGAGAGACAGAGACAGAGAATAAGGAGAATATAAATTGATTTTTGCTCAAATAGAACTTTCCAATAATTCTACAACAAAGGACTTTTATAGGGATCCCAAGAAATAACCACGTGACTAAAACAAATCTTTCATTCTTTTACCCTACATCACCAATATATATTATAGTTGCAAAATAACCAAAAAACAAACTTGCAAAAAATGGAGAAACTACTTCCCCTGGGTGTTCAATGAGTTAAATTCCACTTCATTTGTAGCACAATGTCACATGTCACATTTCACAACTAACATGTGTAATCAATGAAGTGCAGTTTAATATTCAACAGTATGGGCTATATCCACACCCTTAAGAACCAAATAAGTTAAGAAGACAAAAAATGCAAATATCCTCCAAATGTAGTATAACAACAGCGGGTTTAAGAAGAGCCAAAAAGAATGGCAATTAGTTATTACTACTTCAAATATTGGTTTATCAAAAATCTATATTTTAGAAAAAAACAATATACAGCAAACATCTATACTTAAATTTTGCATTGACACTATCCCTATAATTATTATATGGGACTTATATCTTGAACATGAAATGGTACTCTAAGGCAAAGTTTGATACTGCCTAATGCTTTCCAAGAGCTACTGGCAAAAGCCACTACTAGAAGGTCATTTCAAAAGCTACTTTATCTTAGTAGAGATATATAAAAGTCTACTTTATAAGTGGTTGTGTGTTTAGTAAATATTATTACAAGCACTTTCAATATTCAAAGAGACCAAAATAAACATGCAGATTGTAATTTGTGAAAACATTTTGGGTATCTTAAGAAACAAAAGGCACAAGTAGCTTTTAAAAGAAACTCTCAAATAGGAGTAGCAGATTCTAAAAAATAGTTTTTGAGGAATTTTACAAACAATTTGATACTTGTGTTGTACTTAGAAGAAGTAGAAGCCACTCAAAACAAAGGAAGGTCAAACTCCATGACGGAATGGTATATACCAGTAATGGTATCAAAATAATAATATGTTGTATAACATTAGATCCCATGTAATGAAAATTTGGGAAAAGGGACAAAATATATATATATATATTTTTTTTCAATTTTCCCAATTTATACAAATCGGATGCTTGAAAGTATAGAAACTTACAAAGTCTTTCTCATAGAAACCAAAATGCTTTGTAAGGACTCTATCTGCTAATTTGCCAATAATACATCTCTGGTACCATCAATGCATTATAGATTATCATAATTCTTGGAATTTTGAAGGACTTGGTTACATTCAAACAGATTAAGATGTTTCCCGAAGTAATTGGAGAACCACTAAATTGTCAATTTCAACTTCAAAGCAGTATATAGGATTAAATTTGTGTACAATTAGAAAAGGGTCCAACTTTAAAGAAACAAAGAAGGTTATCACTATAAATGATAGAGGAAGCATTCCTAAACTGTGAAATTAAGCAAGATTAGAGCTCATCCCATTGATTGGTTTCTTCCCCAACTTTCTTGAATTTCAGATGCATAAGCATAAGGAACTATAGATGCATAAACAATGAGCCCACATAAAAGACTTAAAGAAACCAAGAAAAAGAAATACTACCACTAATGCATTCTAGACCATGGTCTGAAATGTGGTCACAATGATTAAGATTTAGTGCTAAGAGATTTTTGCAATCTTTAAGATAAGTCAAACCATAATCAGTGACATCAGACTCAGCAAGATCCACAGAAAGTAAAGATGACCCTTAAAATGAAATGACGTCAATCCAACTATCATTCACACCAGTAAATTCTCCCAAGTAAAGATCCTATAAAACATGGAGTAAGAAGACCTAGGGCCATTTAGATCATATAGTTTCAGTATGCTTCTACCCTCAAAAGAACCATTTTGCCTCATAGGAAAAATAGGATAGAAATTCATTTCCTTGTAGAAATTCAAGATAACCCCTTACCTTTTCCCTCACAGTGTTACTTGGCCAATTCTTCAACAGAATGGTAACAGCCAACTAGCCAGTAGGTACAGCAATAAGGGGGAATTGACAATAGGGATTAACGCTAGGAAATGACACTACTATGATGTGGGTTGGAGAACCTTGATTCCAAGAATCAAGAAGAAGAGAAGTGAAGAGCAATCTTCACCCAAAACCCAAAATGGCGGAAAGAGCAAGGGAAATGGGGACTTGCACACGGGAAGATAAAAAGGGCAAAAAATGTAGGGAAATGGGGAAATTAAGGGGGAGGAAAAGGGAAAAGGGAAAAAGATATTTTCCAAAACGATACCGTTTTGGCAAGGTAAAAAAATCTTCTACTTTTAGTGACGACATATGATGTCATCACAAAGTTTTTTTAGTGATGATAATCTAATTGTTGTCACTAAATCTTGACTTTTTTGGCACCATTTGGGCACCAAAAAAAATTTCCTTTTAGTGACGACATCATATGTAGTTACAAAAACTATAGTTTTAGTGACGCGTTAATGTCGTCACAAAGGAGTTTTATTGACGACATTCTAATTATCGTCACTAAATCCTAACTTTATTGGCACCGTTTGGGCACCTAAAAAAAATATTCACTTTTAGTGACGACAATTAAAATGTCGTCACAAAAACTATAGTTTTAGTGATGCGCTTATGTCGTCACAAAAGAGTTTTAGTGATGACATTCTAATTGTTGTCACTAAATCCTGACTTTTTTGGCACCGTTTGGGTTAGCTAAAAAAAACCATCACTTTTAGTGACGACATCATATGTCGTCAAAAACTCTCGCTTTAGTGACGCGTAAATGTCGTCACAAAAAGTTTTTAATTGTCGTCACTAAATCCTAAATTTTTTGAACTCCCATATTTCATAAAATAAAATTTAACTTTTAGTGACGATTTTTGGATACCTTTTGTGACAGAATATGAATGTTGTCACTGAAATTTTAAGATACTATGACGCAATTAAAAAGTCATCACTAAAAGTTTTTGACAACTACATTTAGTGACAACATTTAAAAGTCGTCACATAAAATCTTGTTTTAGTTACGACTTTTAAGTTCGTCATAGAAAAATCGCCACTGAAAGTCAATTTTCTTGTACTGTGTAGTAGTGCCAATGACTAGCTTTGCATATTCCTTCATTACCTTTTGTCTTTCAAAGGCTTCCAATCTATCGAACTCCATGCTCACTATTCCCTCAACATTGGCTTCCTCTGTACGATATAGTCGATTGTCCACAATCAATGTCTTCAAGGTCAATTATTCTATAGATGTTATATTGCCAGCAAAAGTTCTCCCCTTTGGGATCTTCTACCCTTACATGCACCTAATAAAAACAAAGTGAAATTATGCTACAAAAAAAATTACAAAAACAATAAATAATGAAAATAAAATTGTAAAAATAAACTAAAGAACAAAACAAACAAATAACACAAAATCAATAATTAAACACCAAAGAAAACAAATTTAAACACCAATTCGATCTCTGGCAACGGTGCCAAAAACTTTATGTGCAAATTTTAATATGCTCGCAAATGCAAGAATCACTAATAATATAATGATAAGCTTATCTAGAAGTTGATTTCTGGCAGAATCGCAGTGGTTTAAATTCTCATTTGTCTTCTTTAAAATACTAAATTTAACAAACAATAAGGAGGAAATAAAATAAAACAAAGTAAGAAAATAATGTAAGAAAAATAAAATTATAAACACTCTAACCAAATTATTAAAAATGCTCAAAATAAATTAATTAAACTTACTAAAACTTACTAAATTAATGGTGGTTTAGCTAACTAACCAATCTTGTATTAAAATAGTATGTGAATCAAACAAAAATTTCTAAGTTGAGATTATTGGTTTTTTCACTAAGGCTAGAAAATCCAGATGATCACGATTAACTCTCAATTTCAATTAACTAATTAATTTCCTTCATTTGGCCCATCATTTAGTTAATTGGATTAAGCACAAGGAAAAACACCTAACCATCTAAATTAAATTAAATAATGAATTTAACTTAAACTCATGTCCAAGAGAGCTTAATTAAGCGCAGATGATGTGTCTAATAATTAATTCTCAAATACCAATTTTAGTTACTAATAACAAATGATCAGTCCACAATTTGTAATCAAATGTGATAAAGATCAGTGAATAAGAAGTAATCCAAACTTGCATTAAACACAATCCATCAAAATATTTAATACATTCCTAGTAACTAAGCTAAACACCCATAATATGTTTAGCCTCTCTTAATTAAATTCAAGCCAATGAATTCAAATACAAAAAACTCAAACATATTACAAAGGAAACAAAAATAAAATGAAAATGAAATGAAAATAAAATAAATCAAAAATAGAATAACGAGAAAAGAAAATCTTACCCCTTCAACTGTGATGTCGTTTGCGACTGGTGCTCAACAGACTGACGATGGTGGCTGACGTGTGTTGCTCAATTGTGGCTAGTTGAATAGACGGCATAGTATTCGACAGTGGCTATAATGAAAGGAAGAGAGAAAACAATGGAGAATGAGACAAAAGCCAAGAGGAAAAAGGAGATCCTCCCACCCCATTTTGGTCGACGGCGATGAGGAAGAGAGGTCCACTCCGAGATGATGGTTTCTCTATTCCTTCTCTCATTTTTCACCCCTTTCTGTCTACTGATCCTCTTCTTCTCCCCCTTTGTGCTACTGCTATTTGTCTGCAGTTAGGGTTCTCATTCATTAGCAGCAAAACGATGACGTTTTGCTACTGTGTGTTTTTTTTTTTTTAAATAACACACTTCAAGCTTTCCTTCAACAATTCCTACAAATACACAAAAGAAACTCAAAGTAACGTATTCCTAGAATAAAATGCATAAAAATTTTCAAAACATAGCAAAATACTAGGCCAAATATTGGTTTATCAATAATGAATCAAATTCTAGTGACAATTCATATGACTATGAAAGTAGCAAGGATGATGTATACAAACTAGGGCCTGAGTGAGGCAGACGATGATGAAATGGTAGAGGGGCAGTTGCACACCTAATACCAGAGCTACTTTGAAAACCCAAACAAAAAAAAAATGATGAAAGTTAGGAGGAGGGTACATGATATCGGATAAGATGTACATGATGTTGAATTAAGGGGTAAAAATGACAATTATTAAGAGTTATGAGCCTACCTGGTTGGAGATAAATAAGATGATACAGAAGGGAGAAAGATATACCCATTTTGTGGTGTGATCATTGAGCTTAGTATGGTATTTCTAACACTTGCAGTTTGAAAACACTCAAGGACTACAACATACACTTGGGTAGGCAGTTGTGTATATTAGGAATGATAAAGTTAGATGTAGGGTAATGTATAATGAATTTTGTGAGTGGCAAATGTATTATTGTGCTTGGTGCAATTAAACTAAGAGTTTCCCAATAAAAACATATAGGGACAATTACACATGTGCAAGGGGATCGGAAACAAATGCTAACAAGAAATGGATAACGCAAATAGTGACAAAAAGGGTATTATAGCCTAATATGAATGTAGCATGTGTATTTGATTGCTTGAAACAGAAGAGAAATGTTAATGTTAATGATTTTCAAGTGTATAAGGCTTTGAAATTGGCAAGGGAAATAGTATAAGAGTCTAAAAAAGGATAATACAATCTGTTATGGGAATACTGAGTAACTTAAGAAGAGAAATCCAATTTCCAGAGTCTAGTTAAATATGAAATTTTTATTACCTGATCAGCCTCCTGTGTTTAATAGAATACATTTGCCTCTTGTAAGAGGGGATTCAAAGTCGGATGTAGACCCATCATAAGTCTATATGGTTTTTTCTTGAACGAGTATTATAGAACCCAATTACTCACTCGAGTGGAACAGGACGGGATCAATGATTCTCTATTATTACGGACGTAATTGTTAATGCAGAAACCAAAAGCACCTAGATGTGGTTTTTAATAAGGTTGCTAAAGGGAATAGGAGATTATAGAAAGCATGGGTGAGATTTCATATAATTAGACCAGCAAAAGGTATCACTTGCATTGTTTGTCATTTAATTTATTTTTGGAAAGGACTAAATATAATATTGTATACATTTGTAGGGCTAGCTAGATCGACCATCATAGCATGTCATATCAGTTTTGCAAGGTTTTATTGTGTCGATTAAAGCAAAGGGAGCGGTTGGAAAAAGAGTAAGGAAGGACTTAAGGTCAACATTGTGTGTTTTTTAATAAGCTTTCCACCACTTCCAATGAATAGTCTCCATGAGCTTGCTTTTTATTAGTTAAAGCCTCGTTGACCTCCATTCTTGATCACTTAGGATCATGAGATACCCACTCTGTACTGTAATATCTTTCAAAAGCAATAAATCTTGACAACATGCATACCATTTGTTTTGGATTTTTTCGACATATCAATTGCATCCTGCATAGGAGAAAAATGAACTTGTTAAGGTAATAATCACTAGGTTATCAACACTTGCCAACAAAAACCTCGTTCCACCATTTGAAAAATGGTGAGGAAACACCATATTAACCATCAAAATATGCAAGATGGAAAGAAGGTAGTTTCTGGCCATAAAATTTGACAAGGGATTGGATACCCTAGAAAAGAAATGTCATTGTCGATGCTCTTGAAACATGATGACTTAGTATGTGGATAACCAATGCCTTGGATCAAACTAAGAGAATGTGCCTAGCAATTTGTTTGAACAAAGTTGTATCACCAAATTACTAGATCCAAGATGGCTAACTATAAGGTATTAGGAGATAAGGTAGTCAACCCAGATTTCATTGTGCTCATAGTCGGCAGTAGAAAATGTCCACATATACTTTGAAAACTGGGAAAACCCATATTTTGTTAAAAAAAATGGAAGAGTGTAAACAGGATGATTTCTGGGGAGATCAAGGAATAAAGAGAAGTATTCTCGAAAGAGGGCATCCTACTTGTCCTCGACGAAGTACGTCCAAGCTAATTAGAAGGATACCCTAGGGCTGTTTGTTTGGGCTTACCAGAGAAGGAATTTTCTGCTTCTCCTGTAGGAAGAATGACTTTTTTTTAAGGAGAAGTTGTTTTATGTTTAGATGCAATAATTTAGAAGGGCTTTTGAAGTAAGATAAACAATTTTATAAATGAAGGTTTCTCTCTCTTCTTATTTTTCTCCTTATCAGCAAAAGTTAAAAATTTTCACTTCTCCTATAAGGAGGTTTTCTCCATTTTCATTAACTTATCTGTTTTTTATAAGCCCAAACAAACAGGTGTATTTTTATCTGAATGACTTATTTTTTGAAAATAAGTAACTTATGCTAAAAATAAGCCCAAACAAACAGGCTATAGGTCGACCTCACAATAGTCACCTAAGATGGCGCGCAACCCTAATTGAAAAATCCAAAGTGGATCATCGTATTTGATATTGCAAGTTCTAGTCAACTGGTTTGTTACTATGGTGTTGAAGCTATTTAGTAAGTTGGCTAAAATGAACTTCCCTAAAGCCAGTTGTTAATCTTTATGCAAAAGGACTACCAACGGAATAAATTCTTTACACCTCCTAAAGTTAGTAGGCAAATGATGAACCAACATAACTAGAAAATGAAGCTGGCAATGATGAAGGCTCCAGCATAAAGGTAATCACCATCCCATGAAGGCACAGATCGGTGAAGGCAATGGCGTGAAACAAAGTCGACCAATTAAACACAATTTGATATGTAAGCTAGTAGTGGTCCAGCTCAAAAGTTGTTTTATTGTGCCAATCAAGAAAGAATTGAGGGTGAATAAATGTCGACTCAACTAAATTTCTTAGAAGATGCCTAATTACTTCCATGACTCAACATGGAAAGCTTAATTCGATCTAATGAAACTCTATACTCATTCGAAAGTTTCTGAATGGACAAGAACGAGGGAACGGTGATATGCATGATTTTATTCTTTAGTTCACAGTAAAATATCATTTGGATAATAAGGAAAATGTTGCGGAATGAAAGATTGTACCTATAATAATAATTTAAGCTTGGAAAAACGAGGCCAAGGAAATCTTCTAGGCCACCACTAGGCGAGGGAATCGGTACCTATCTCTGAGGGTTTGAAGAAGTTGATAGTGGAGCACCAATTGTAGGAACTGTGTGTACAATAGTAGAGGAAGCAGCATGAGCATAAGAGGAAGCAATGGAGAAGCTCACGCAAGAAGAAGATGATGATTATGAACAGTATAATGAAATAAAGCTTCCGAAAGTTGAGAAGACATGAATAAATGAGGAAGAAGACCTTTAAGTATAAAAAGGGGGGGAAATGAAAGCTCCTGTCATTAAAATTCACATGCTGTCTTGGCAAGGAGATATTGGAGATTAGCGAGAACAAGGAAGCCATCCCAGTGTAGCTTTAAATGACGTGGAATTTAGAGCGTTTCCTGACCTTCCCATGTGTCGAAGAAATCAATATTGGGGCATTCGTTGTGGACAAAATAAAACAGTGTATCTTAAATAGGTAAGTTCAAAGAGAGTTACCCAACTGGAGTTACTAATTACTTATCTTGTTTTACCCGTTCTCGTATACCAAATGTTCGAATTGAACAACCATGATCCATGGAAATGATAATTAGAATAAAAAATTCATAAAAGAAAATTGTAATACCAGCAAAATTAGTGACTTTGTCAATCTTGAGCGGGGCCCAGTGATGACGAATAACAAATTCTGGAAAAAAAATTTTAATTAAAGTACTTCTTCTTGTAAATATAATCCATAACTTTTTGATATTTTAAGGTAGGGTTCAATCAATAGCTTAGTAATTAAGGACATCTAATTCCTTGATAAAGTTTAATCTATTTACAACAATATCAGCAGCAAAATAGAGTTCAATAGATAAAAGTAAAAAGTCAACCACTATTCCAAATTTTTGCGTGTGATGCTCGTCACATATATAATCATAAGCATACGTCAACATTCTGGAGGCATCAGATTGATTAACGGAAAAGAATAGCATCAACTTGAGAAATAAAGCAAGCCTGGTTATTTATATCTTTAGACTTGTCATAGGCAATCCTAATTTGCCCTCTCTTTGGCTGGTATATCAGCAAAAATTGTCGCTATATTAACAAGAAAGGTAGGAGAACGAACAACGGCATTACAACTTAATACATATAACCTTCTTGAAGTATCTAAGAGAGAACAATATCTATTTGAAAAGCAGCCGAAATCTAGTTGAACTTTTTAATTCTTTGAAAGAACCAGTAACTCTTATTTCTGTTTAATTAGACTGTAATTACATAAGACGCAACCTGAAAAATAAAGAAAAAGAAGACGATAGGAAGCATTTTCACATGTTAAATATGAAATTTAAAGAAAAAAATAAAAATATCTTAATGAGATAAAAAGAAATACCAACCCATCCCAGAAGAAAAATCACCGATGAGCATAAAGGAACGTCTTGAACATAACGAAGAGTGCTTTCGCATGCCATGGGAGCTGGAATTCGAGCTCCCAAACCCTCGAAATAGGACAAAAAATAGGATAAAAGCTAAAAACACATAGTCACACCAAAACACCTTTACAAATAGAACTTCTATCGAATCCGAAAGTAAGATATTTTCATTAACATGTAAAAAACCACAGGATGTTACAACAACAGATGTGAAAATATATTAATGACGAGAAATTGCAAAAGTAAATATTTTTTTTACATGCCTCATAAATATGGAGGAGAGGGAAGTGCCATCACAACCCACCCTATGGCCGTGACAGGCGCTAAGACTAA
>JASKGM010013256.1:0-35277 GCA_034509205.1 Ceratonia siliqua
TATATATATATATACATATGGTTTTGAGAGAATTGATTTCTTTGGAATCTTTTATATATTATTTTTAACTTAAGAAAAAATTAGTTGTAGTTATTTAGAAAATCCTCACTATCTCTCTTTATTAATTTTAAAATAAAATATATTATATCTTATAGAATATGAATAAGTACATATCAACTATTTTTATTAAAGGGAAAAATGCCCCAACCACCCTTGAACTTTGGCCTGTTTGCAAGTACACCTCTAAACTTATTTTTCGTTGGCATAAGGTACTTTCCATCTGTCTCCGTTAGCTGGCTTAACGGCCACGTGTGCATCACGTGGTGGGTTTTAGACCTATCATTTATTAATTTTTTGATGTTTTAATTAGGATAGTTAATTATATTTTTGTTATGTAACTAAGATCTACCTCAAATTTTCAAAATGACTAACAGGTATTTGAAATAATTGACCCAACAGTTGCAAATCCCTAACCAACACTTGTAGAATTGGATAACAAAGGGTGAATCGAAGGAAAATCGAAGATTTGTAATGATTTAATCCTTAGATTTCCAAGTTGCAAAATAATTTGCTAACCTTGAAATCCATATCTACAACATTTTCCCCCCAAAATGGACTTAAATCGTTCTTGTTGTTCAAGATCTACAACTACTACGGCATTTTGCAACTGCGATTGTGGGCTTTGCACTCCCCTGAGGACTTCACACTCGAAGATAAACCTTGGGAAAAGATTTTATGGATGCACTAGATGGAAGGAAGGAAGAGCTTGCGATTATTTTTGCTGGGCTTATCCTCCGGTAATAAACGAGGTTCATAATAACTGGGAGGGTGAAAGCTAGTACTGTCAAAGTGGGTAGGGGCCGTTGGATTGGCCCACCTAGCCATGCATGTGGGGTGAGTTGGGTTGATCCCTTCCCAGCCCGCCCCACCACTTTGTGCGATGGGCCAAAGCAAGGTGGCCCGCCTTTTTTTAATTAGTTGCCAAAATGCACCGTTTTCACCAGAATGATACGTTTTGGCCAGCCTCCTCAAGTCCTCAATCCTCCCTCGTGCCCTACCCAAAGACTATCCTTCTACGAAAGCTCCATATCCATCACCATTCTTCACTGTTTCATCTTTAGCGAAGACGAATACCCATGCCACTATCCACATAGTCGAAGACTTACACCACTGCCACTACATGAACTCAAAGGTGTCACTGTCCACATCGTTGCAGCACCGTGTCTCCCATATCTCTGGCGTTGTTTTTAGTCACTTTATAAGTCAAGACTAAATTTTCTCACTTCAAATATTATTTGGAAGTTACTTGTGCTGTTTGGGTCTCCTAATAGGTTAGGAAGAAAATCATGAATCTTGTGTTTGGGGTTTTTCTCTCTACTATTCTACTTTATTCATGAGCAATTCTAAAAGTCTTCCATGGTTATTGTGTGAATAAGGCTAAGATTTTTTCTAGAAAAAGTATAATGATATAGGGTTTACCTCTACTTGGGGGTTTTTGATATTGTCATCCTTGGTTCTTGATACATGATTTCAATTTTTGGGTGTATTATTTGAAATAGTATGTTCTTCCATGGGGTTTGGTTTCAAACAAAGTTTGGTTTTCTTCCTTTTCTTTCATGATGCTTGTTTTTAATTGGGGAAATTTCATTGGATCTAGTGATTACCCCTAGGAGTTTACGGCATAAGCATAGATTTTAATTTTTTTTAAACATTACAAACTTATATAACCGGCAAAAAAAAAAACACGCAAAATCACACTTACGGCTAGAGAGAGAAAAAATGTATATGAATAAAAGTAAGGAAGAATGCTTCTCTCAAAGTGGATAGCGACTCTCTTTTTCTTTTTCAAAGATGTTGGATGATTAAGTTAAGTGTAATATATATAATATACTAATCTTAGGTCACTTGAGAGTATTTGAGTTAAATTCAAAAAATCAATCCTTAACAATTAGGGAATCACACGCCTACTAGGAGAGGGAGTTAGATAATCAAATTATCTATTAACTTATCAATTAATAATAGTATTATTAAATTGATAAAATTATATTTTATTTAACACTTAAATAAACACATGGGGCTTTCTAATAGGTCATCCTTGAATATAAAATTCAAATAAAAGAATTTTATTTAATTAAATCCTTTTAACTTAGTTAGTCTCCTAGTGAATGTAGGTTACCTGAAAAATTAAAACTCTTTTAATTTCCAACATTTATTCACTTAGATAATTAAGATAATTATGAGGGAATATATTGTTGGATCTAGTGATTACCTTAAGTGTTTTCAACACAAGAATAGATTTTTAAAAAATTTAAATCATTCAAAGCATGTAAAATCGGCAGAAAATAAAACACATAGGCAAAAGCACCTCACGGCTAGAAAGAGAAATAGTGGGAAGAGAGTGCATACCTCTTGAAGTCACTTGGTACTTGTAGTATGCTTCCCAACCAACTGAACTTACCACCTATTATTTAGGAAGCACTAATCCACAGAACCTACGATGAATAGGTTAGTGCTTGGAAGAAAAGAAAAGATGAAAATAGAAAGATAGCTTTCTCAAATTATCAATTAGAAAGCCTTTCCTTTTCTCCTTAGTCTGGACCCCTATAATGACACTCAAAAAATTCACTTTCTCTCATGTTTTTCTCTCAAAACTTATGGCACTCTCAACGTATTTTTTGATATGAATGTAACAACCACAAGGGGAAGGGTTAGATTATATTTATACTAACATAACCATAGGTCATTCCTTTAAAATAAAAAATAACTATCCCTAAAACTTAGGGGTTCCACATGCCTACCATGGGGAACGTAAATAATTAAATTATCTAATTAATTTAACAATTTATAATTATATTATTTAATTAATAAAGTCATATTTTATTTAACACAAATAAAACATGTGGGGCTCTCTAATTGATCATGTTTGAATAAAAATTCAAATAAATGAATTTTATTTTATTAAATTTTTATTGACTTAGTTAGTCTCTTAGTGAAAGTAAGTTTCCTTGAAAATTAAAACTTTTTTAATTTCTAACCTTTACTAAATTTAATTAATTAAGATAATTAGGAAGATATAGGTTTGAACATTTCAAATCATTCTCTCCTTACTTGGCCATCCACTTCTCCATCTCATGGAGATTTAGTGTGCTTCTCTCAAGTTTGAATATTTCAAACTTTAGTTATTAGGATTAATTTAATTAAATAATTTTTTTCCTAATAAAAGAGTGTTAGCCAAATTTCCTAATTAAATGAGATTTAATTTAATTTTTATTAATTTCTTTAAATTAATTAATTTGAACATTTCAAATATTAATTTAAAGTAGTCTAATAAATATAATTACTTAAGATAAATATTGTTTAGATTGAGATAACACATGTCTTAATTAAAAAAATATTTGTCTTAAAATTATATTGTCTAATTAAAACAATACTTGTTTAATTTAGACAACAAATATAAGAATTATTTTTGTCTCTTTAGTGACAAAAACGTTTCTCACAATTTCAAGCATACATAGTGTGAACACCTAATTTTGTCCAGGGGTTTATTAAAATTAACAATTTTCTCACAAAAGAAAATAATAACAAAAAATAAAGAGAAACAAAAAATAGAAAAATTAAAAAAAAAAAAGAAAACAAAAGATATATGGAAATAATTAAAAAATTAAAAAATAAGAAAAATAAGAAAAAAATATATTATTAAAAAATTAATTAATTAAAATAAAACAAAAAACAAAAGAAAAAAAAAAGAGTAAGAAAAGAGAGGAAAAGAGCCCCAAACTCCATTTCTTTGGCAGCCCAACCACCAGTCAGCCCAATCCCAAACTGGACAGCCCAATCAAAGCCATACCTAGTCCACTCCTCCAGCCCAAGTCCCGTACCCGCTTGATCCATACTCGCCTGACCCGGATCCACTTAAATCCCTAAATCCCCAAAATTTTCTCCTCTGCCTGGTGCCCCTCACCTCTACACCCATATCTCTACGTCAACCTCGCTTAGCCATTCCTTAACCCCCAAATCATCTCATCTCCCCTCGTCTCTTTCTATCTCCCAGTTCTGCGATGGCAACCCTAAAAGAGGCACCACCAGATCCTACATGATTCTCGCCACAAATCCTTAGGCAATCTTCTTCACTAGTAAATCCTAGCCGCGACATTCCATCTCCGGTTCCTCCACCCATTTCATGGTTTCCTTTTCAGATTCCCAGCCACAATCACAGTTATATTTGAGAGAGTTTCCTTTCAAGGGAACCCTAAATGAAATTACCCCTTTTTGCTTCATCAAATTCCGTGATTGAAGGGATACGAAGACTCGATTAAGGAGGGTGAAAAGGAAATTCTAGATCAGATTACCCATAGTTTCGTTCGAATCACACTGTGGGGAAAGGGATTTGGTTCAGGAAGCTTGACCCTAATCTACGACTATAAAGAGGGAGGAGACTAAAAGCTTTAAAAAAAAAAAAAAAGGAGCACCAATTGGGAGCCAACATAGAGCTACTGAGAGTTAAAGGAGAACCCGAGAGCTGAGAGTTAAAGAAGAACCCGAGAATGAGGGGTTTATTCAAGTTGGAGTTTCAGGTTATTTGGGCATCTCGAAAGGTAATAGTTTTCCCTATTTTTTGTGTGTGTGCTTTCCCCTTCTTGTGCCTGACTGGTTTCTGAGTTTAGAGGGCTACGATGATATGGTTCCTTTGTATTCAAAGTAGCCATATGCAAAAGGGGTTTGATTGTCTCTAATTTCAGCCATGGGTTCATAATTTGTCTATCCTAAAAATTGATTTTGATGCACAAAATGTTCTGTTTGAACTTAATACTGATTCACTGATTTGGGGATTTAAATTTAATGCTCAAGTATTTTGCTTCAAACTTTGATGATTGAGTCTAGTGGTTCCAATCTCCCTGAATTTCAAGGAATTTAATCTAGGTTTGATTTTGCTGATGTTGAATGCTCTGTTTCAATCTTCTCTCCATAGTCCAAAACACGTCTGGTTTGAGTCCAATGTAAAATCACATGTACTAATTCGCTGATTCAAATTCAATCTGGGGTTTCTATCTTTTATTTGGGGAAACAAATTTGATTTGGGGTTCTTGATACTCAAAACTGGTATTTTCAAACTTTGTTTTAGGACCTGGTTTCAAATCTATGAAATTAAATCTTAGCTTATGGACTTAAAAGTGATTTCACGACTGACTTTCAAACATGACTGGGTTTTCATTCTGATTCAAAACATTTTTCAAAAGTGAATTTTAAATGTATATTAATCCTTTATCCCAAACTTGATTCTGAGTGTAACATGAAATCTATAAATCAGAGCATGTTGAGTCTGGTGTTGGCTCTGGTCGAAGGATAACATGATCTTTAAGCTGAGATTTTTGGACATAAAATCTGTTTTGTATTTTATTAGAGACAACTTTCCCCTTTAGCTCCTGAGCTCAATATGTCACTCAATGCTTTGTATTATGTACGCTTATGTGTTTGCTCATTTATATTATAATGCTGCAAATTTTGTTTGGTGTTATGTAAATATACTATGACTCGCTCTTTGGTTAGGAATTCTATTTATTCATAGGTAGATATTTCTTGTATTTTATTATGGATTCATTTCTCATCTTCAGTCCTTTAGACTATTCTATTTAACTGATTCAATTATGCACACAAGCTCACCTTATTTTCCTCTCCTGAAAAAGGGGACGCACAAAAAAAAAAGAAAATAAATTTTTTTTAGGCAATTTTTGCATCAAAATAAATTTTAATTTCATTTAGGAAATGAGGTTCCAAAGGTTTCGATTGGTCAGTCCATTTTATGAAAATAGAGTTCACAATAATTGGGCTCCAAAGGCCCTTTAAATTAGTGGAAGCTTAACAACATTGGAGTTTCAAGGGCCTAATAAAATTAATGAGAGGCTTAAAGGGGTTAATTGAATTATTTTCAAAATAGGGTCAAAGGCCCAATACTCCAAAGATCATATGAGTTTATTTTATAATTCGGTTTTCAAGGGCTTAAATTCAGTAAAAGCCTAATACTATTTTGTTAACTTTTAGGAAAAATCCAGATATGATGCTTTTGGAAATCTTATATTGTTCTCAATTCTTCAAATACAATTATGGTTTCAATAACACAAACAATATTTTGGCCTCATTATTTACGTGAATTATGTTTTGGGCCCCACTATTTATAAATTACATTTTGGCCCCATCATTCACATAAATTACGTTTTGGCCTCACTTCATTATATAAATTACATTTTGACCCTATTATTCACATAAATTATGTTTTGGCCCCACTTATTTGCATAAATTACTTTTTGGCCCCATCATTTGCATAAATTGCATTTTGACCCCTTTTATTTGCATAATTTGCATCTTGGTCCCACTATTCACATAAACCATATTTTGGTTACACTATTTGCATAAATTGTGTTTTAACCCCAATATCTTAATAATTTCATTCTAACCCTTATACTTTAAAAGGTCCTATTTTGAACCCTAATACTTTCAGTAAATTACATCCTTACCCCCATTATTTTCAGAAAATTTCATTCTTTTAAACGTGGGTAAATTAAAATTTGGCTAAGAATGATAAAATTCCCCTCACTTTCAAATGACTTTAAGTAGAAGTTTACCTTCTCTAAAGTCCTAATCTTCGTGGCATTCAGTGGAGTTACATACTCCCCGATGTCATAAATTTCACAGACTTTCAGTGGGAATTCATCTTCCACTAGATCCTGCTTACTTCTTTTCCTAGACTTTCAGTGGAATCTTATTTTCCTAAAGTTCCAATTTTCTCGGGCATTCTGTGAAGGTATATTCTTCCCAATGTTCCTTTCCTGATTCATTTTCCAGGCTTTAAGTGAAATTTCATATTCCCCTAGATGTCCTATCATTCCCCGGTCTAAGATCATACATCTTACTTAATCAACTTATTCAAATATTCTGAACTACGTTGACCTTGACCCCTCTCGGGGTACGTAGGTACTTACATTGTAAGGCAAGTTTAGTTATTTATTTTTTCATTTTTGTCCATTATTATTGATAAAAAGAGGTAATTTAAATAAATCAAAATTTTGAAGCACGAACAATTTAGGGTAACCATCCTTAAGGATGGATGCTGTGGGGTGCCTAACACCTTCCCTACACGTAATTAGACTCACGAACTCTTCTTTTGGTTTCAAGGGTTAGTTTTCTTTTCTTTTTTTAGGGATCTCAATTATCCTTCTAATTAATTGGTGGCGACTCCCATTTTCTCTTCGTTTTTCCCTTACGCGCTCCAAAGTCATAAAATGATAACTTTTTACCGGTCGTCACGTTGTGACACATAGGACAACATTTGTCCAAAATTGAGACAACTATTTGTCTCTTTTAAGACAAACAAAAAATGTACTAAGACAACTATTATCTTAAAATAATTTTTTTTTTCTAAATTAAGACAACTTTTGCCTTAATTATGACATAAGCTAAAATGCTATCAATTAATTTCATCTTAAATTTATTCTAACTTAATCTGGATTGAATTCTCCAATTTTAGGTAGGGAATCTGTTTGGACATAAGAATTTCTAGCTCCAATAAACTTAGGATTATTTCAATCTCATTAAGATATTCTAAGTTTATTAATCATGAAGTCATTTCACCAAAAACTAATGGTTGCACTCTTGAAAATTTCAAAAATTACAAGAAGTTAATGTTGAACATTAATTTATCCACTTTTCAAATGTAATGTTTGTGAACCCTCGTAGTCATCCATTGACACAAGGTAAAATTACCGTTTTAGCTCTTATGTCAATTTTGTCCACTGGTCTCATATTTCATCCGATAAGTGAGATAATATGTTGGAACTTTTCTAAAATTATTTAGATAAGACGAGTAACTAATTTATTCTTTCACTGTGCTCAGATATGTGACTTGTCTTCTTAAATCACTAGAAAAGATGTAATCTACAAACTCAATTTCTTGGATTTATATTCTTGGATGTTCACTCCCACTATGATTATGACAATCAGAGTCTTGACCAATATCACACAAAGGTCATGCCCATAGTATATCAAAGATCACAATGATCATGAATATGAGTATATAATCCATCAATTTCAATTCTGCCACTAGCGGATACAATAGATGTGACTTCAAGTTCAAATTAATGGTATTAACTTGAACTTGATATCTCACTTGATCAATGATTTGAGATTCATCATTCTCTTAAAAAATATCATTCTTTGTATAAAGGTAATCCGGATACTATAGTCTTAATTGTAGTGATTGGCTCTATTTAGTGACTGAATATTATTTTAGATTCTTAAATATACATATTTCTTTTTGTTTAACCCTTATGCAAATGTATTTTAGTTTATTAGAATCTAGGAACCTTAATAGCTAGAAAATAAAGCTTACACAAATAAACTATTTATTTATTAATATGAAAACATATTTACATCAAATTGAAAAATACAACTTGCTTTCCAAGGTAACTTATCCCCAACAGTCAGGCGATTTCAACTTCTCCCAAGCTTGGCAGTCTTCCATGGTCTCTACCTTGTGAGTCAGTCTCTCTAAGATCTTCACGATTTGAGAAATATGTTGCTGCAACGCACTAGGTTCGTGGTTAAAGTTATTTGCCATTGCATATGAGCTAACGCTCCTCGTCACCGGCATGGATTCGTGACGATTCTGGTACCAAATTGGTGTAATCTTACAGTGGCCAACCTCTCACCTACACTTGTGAGGCAAACAAAAGGGAACAAGATGCACATTATAGTAGACTCGCTCTGCTATACAAAACCACATAAACTCAAAAGTGAGAATGTCAACATTGTCTACATTGAATTGTTGTAAACCTTAAGTACATATTGGAGAACGTTGCAAACGAATATGACAAAGGTAAAATATTAATAAATGACAAATTGAAGATAAATTTGAAAACTTAAGAAACTAATAATTACAACGGTATCCTTTAGATGCCCCGTCAACATCGTGTTGCCATGTCGTCATCACGTTCTAACTTGAATGAACATATTATGGGCTTGCATCATGGAATGTTAACAATGGTTACACCATAATAGAACTCCAATGTTATGTTAAATAAAATGCTGCAAAATAACAACATTCACTAGTTAAAATTACAGTTACTACTTCACTAATTCAAACCACCCAACGTCACATAATAACCATCCTCAACAAGCAAATATCAGATAATGCAATCAAATAGCGCAAAATCACTCAAAATAAACTCTTTCAAATCGATAAAAACTACAAATGATAAAATGCAATAGTTAAAACCAATTTTAAAGTCCTCAACCATACCTGACGAAGCCATTTTTAGAGGCCTGTTGAAAGACGTCCTAAGGTCTTTAAAAGGGCCCAATCCGTCGATTTACAACTTCCATATGTGAAGGTCACAATGTGGGTTGCGTTTGAGGAGATTTTTTGGATTTGCAACCTATTTATATTACTATTAAATAGATTGGAGTTGGGGATTTATGATTTTCAGGAAGTTTTTTGTCTTAAGGATGATTGTCCCTCTTACTAAGCCTTCACTAATTATTAAAACAATTTTATTACAATTACCTACACTAATTAAAACATCAACGAATGAATAAACGACACGTGATCCACACGTGGCCATTAAGCTAGCTAACGGAGATGGATGGAAAGTACCTTATGCCAACAAAAAAAAAGGTCAAGGCTTGATTTTCCAACTTTTAAAGTTTAGGGCGTATTTGCATTCGAGCTAAAGTTCAGATGGTGTTTGTGCATTTTTTCCTTTGTTAAATGATACTTGATAATTTTTGTTTAAAATTATTAATTTATGTAAACATAATTAAAACAAACAAAAATGGATTGACATGTACGTTCATGTAAATTCACTTTTGTTCTCTATAATTTTTTTTAAAATTATAATTAAAATTAGTTTTAATTAATTATAATGAGTATGTTTTGTTAAAAATAAAAATGAAGTAACTAGATTTAGTGAGAATTTACAAATTTTTATATAATTATCCATGATTTATTATTTACTTTTAAATAAAAAAATTCAAGTTTAAAACTTAACTACACACCTTCATTAATAATAATAATAATAATAATAATAATAATAATAATAATAATAATAACTTAACTACCTATACCAAGACATCAAATCTTCCAAAATCATATATAGACTACGATTCAACTATAATGGAATCATTGTATTATGAACCACCCCCTCTCCCGATTCATTAAACAATCTAGTTTTTAAAATATTGGTTAAAAATAGTTAAAATTTTTAAATATTTCTATGTAATGTTATGTTTAATAATAAGTAAATAATGAGTAAACAATAGAGAAATAATAAAAAATTAATATTACATATTCAAATATCATTTCACAAATATTTTTAAAGACTAAAATATAAAAATAAAAATTGTTTAAAGTTTTTTTATTTCATAGTAATATAAAAATTACTTTTATAAAATTGTAACTAATTTAATTTAATTTTATATATAATATTGTTAATATTACACCTATTAGGGTTATTAATTATTATAAAATATTATATATTTGTGTACATTTTATTGTATTAAAAAATAAAAACCTTTTAACCATTAATCTATGAATCACTCTTTGTTTTAGATCCAAGACCAATTCAAATTTTAAAACTTTTAATTTATATAAAATTTTACAATTTTAATTTCCATGGGTTTCCTGGATTTCGGCAGAGAATAGAGAACCAAATTTGTCCCACACCGGAAGTAGCGAAAATATGGACTGTAGAGATAGGAGAGTGGCAAAGATAGAGAGCAGGAAAATCTCCTCACCCCGCCTAATTGGCATCCCTACTAGTTCACCATCAACTAAATTCTTGTAGTTTCAGACTTTCAGGTACAGAACTGATTCTATTTAAACTTAACGAATAACAACAAAGCAAAATAAAGACTCTTGTGGAGTATTAGTATACGTATAAAATACAGATGGTTAAATTAACCACTTATGCCCCAACTCAATGATTGTTGAATGATGATCTTTCTCTAGTGTCAATATGGAGAAAATGACAAAGAATAAGCTGATACGACTACTTCAACTATAGGAGTTAGTAAACAAGTGCGGAGAAGGCCTACGTGGCTCTCTGAATACCAGTTATAGTCTTTGACAGTATTGCCTATGTGGCTCTCTTGTATGAATCTAGTTATGAGGGATAGCAGGAGTATGAAATGAATAACAAACAGAATTTTCTTCAACTTCTTTCTCTCTTCTTCCTTTTCTTGAAACTTTCTTCAGAAATCCTATCAATTTGGTGCTCTCGTTGAGAGTTGACGGAATGGCGAAACAGACGCGAGCGTATGTTACTCAGGCTCTGGAAGATTGCCTCAATCGTTTAACTATGCACGATGAATAGTTCAATTCGATTAGAACTATTCTCAGAGAGATCAACCTAAAACTGACAACAATGGAAGGACGACTCAAGCAAAATTTTTGAAATCATGTGGATGACCCCGCGGCGATGTCCTCTGTTCCGGTGAATCGATCAGAGAGTACTTTAACTGCTGGAGTTAACTATGGTTCACCAATCAAGACGATGAAGTTGGATGTGCTGAGATTTAGCGGCGACAATCCTCATGATTGGATTTTTAAAGCAGAGCAATTCTTTAATTTCCATGAGACGCCAGATAGACAACGGTTAATCATAACTTCGTTTCATATGGATGGAGATGCATTGCATTGGTTTCAATGGATGAATTCCTTGATTCCGACTTGGCATGAATTCTTGGCTGCTCTTGTTGTTCGTTTTGGACCCTTAGAGTATCGAGATATTCAAGGAGAACTAGCAAAATTAACACAATTAACCAGTATAGCTGAGTACCAATCCAGATTTGAAGCATTGGCTAATCAAACTATTGGAGTATCTCCGTCTTTTCTCCAGAGTTGCTTCGAATCAGGATTGAGAAGTGACATTCGGCGGGAAATGCGTGCTCTCCAATCGAAGTCCCTGATCCAGGCTATCAACTTGGCCAAGCTTATGGAGGATAAGTTTAATGATATTAGAAACCGCAATCTACTAGCACGGCCAGTGACGGTTCCTTCCATAAGGCTGCCCACGGCGTTGCGGTTACTGCCAACGCCTAAAATTCCACCTAATAATAATAGTCTGCTCAATATAAGGAGTTCAAACTTGCCAGTTAAAAAGCTAACAGCAGCTCAGATGATGGAAAGATGAGAAAATGGCTTATGTTACAATTGATGATGAGCGTTTTACTCGAGGACACAAATGCAAAGCCAAGTTGTTTGTATTAATGTTACAAGATGAAGATACTTCAGAGGGAGCTTCACTCAGTAATACTGAAGGTGCTTCCCAAATTGGCGACACTGAGGAAGAGGACCTCCCTGCAATAAGCCTTCACGCAATGACTGGCCAGCCTTACCCGCGAACTATCCACTTCACTGGTCTTATTTGTGGCAGGGAAATGCAAATACTATTGATGGCGGTTCCACACACAATTTTATTCAAGCCCGTTTAGTTCATCATTTGAAAATTCCTATTTATGCTTCCAAACACTTTTCAATTCTTGTTGGGAATGGCGAATCCTTAGCCTGTACTAGTTATTGTCCACAGATACCTGTACAAATACAACAGCACTCTTTTGTGGTGGATTTGCATGTGTAACCCATTAAAGGGGCTGATGTGGTATTAGGGGCGCAATGGTTGGAACTGTGTGGCCCTATTTTAATGGATTATAAGCAATTGAGCATGAAATTTAACCGGCATGGGAGTGAAGTAGAATTAAAAGGGGATAAATCTAGTCGTGCGACTACCATTCATTGTAATCAACTGAAGAGGTTGTTAGCTACTGATGCCGTGATGTGCTATTATCAGTTAATCGCTACAGGTCCAGAGGTTTCCGAGGCAACAGAGTTAACGTCTCAAATGCATGCGAAAATCTAAGAAGTGTTAGACAAATACTAGAATGTGTTCAGGGTACCTAACACTTTACCTCCCCCACGTGAGCATGACCATCAAATACATATATCACCCACTGCCAAACCTGTCAATGTTCGGCCATACCGCTATCCATACTTCCAAAAGAATGAGATAGAAAAATTGGTCAATGAAATGCTGAGCACAGGAATTATTAGACCAAGTAAGAGCCCGTACTCCTCTCCAGTATTATTGGTAAAGAAAAAGGATGGCACATGGCGATTTTGTGTGGATTATAGAGCCTTGAACCAGATCACCATTCTAAATAAATTTCCCATCCCTACTGTGGATGAACTATTGGATGAATTGTCAAGGGCCAGGGTATTTTCCAAACTTGATCTGCGTGCTGGATACCACCAAGTGCGTATGGCTGAACAGGATATTGCAAAGACTCATTTCGAACGCATGAAGGCCATTACGAATTCGTCATTATGCCATTTGGGTTAACGAACGCCCCTGTGACTTTCCAAGCTGCGATGAATCAGTTGCTCAAGCCATTCCTTCGCAAATTTATTATCGTTTTCTTTGATGATATATTAATCTATAGTAAGACCTGGAAGAAACATATGGAACATCTGGCTGTGGTACTAGAGTGTTTAGAGGTTCATCAGTGGTATGTGAAACAAAGTAAATGTGTCTTTGCTCAATCGCACATTGAATACTTTGGTCTCATAGTGTCTGCTCAAGGAGTTGCTCCTGAAGCTTCTAAAGTTCAGTCTATCCTTCAGTGGCATACTCCTCAGAATGTGGGACAATTACGTAGCTTCCTTGGCTTATCGGGCTATTATCGCCGTTTTATTAAAAGCTACGCTACGATCGCAGCTCCATTAACAACTTGCTCCAAAAAGATGCTTTCATTTGGTTTACCATGGCTGACGCTGCTTTTCAACAACTCAAAGATGCATTAACCCGAGCCCCTGTTTTGATGCTCCCTAATTTTGACTTACCCTTTAGCATTGAAACTGATGCGTCTGGGGTAGGGATAGGAGCTATTCTTATTCAAGAGCAACATCCTCTAGCTTATTATAGTAAGAAACTCAGCCCACGCATGCAGCACACCTCCACTTACGTCCGCGAACTTTTTGCTATTACTGAAGCTATTTCTAAGTGGCGCCAGTATCTTTTGGGACGCAAATTCATCATTAGAACTGATCATCAGAGTCTGTGGGAATTGATGAATCAGACTATTCAAACGCCTGACCAACAGCGTTTCCTAGTTAAATTGCTTGGGTATAACTTTGAAATCTATTACCAGCCAGGCAGTAATAATAAGGTGGCTAATGCGCTGTCTTGAAAATAGAGGACCCTGTTGTTCCTGACAAAGATTCTTCCATATTCATGTTCACTGAACAAACTAGCCAACTCTTGGATGATTTACGCGAGGAAACGACACACCTTCCAGATTTACTAGCCTTACAACGAACTATCTTGCAACTTAGTTCTTCCCTTTGCTCGCATCACTTGCACCAGGGCTTAATTTGGCATAAAGGTCGCATTGTGGTTAGTAAAGACTCCTCTCACAAGTTGGCCATTATTCGAGCTTTACATGATTCCCCTGTTGGTGGGCATAATGGGATTCGTCGCACAATTGCCCACATTCAATCCCAATTTGAGTGGCCCGGTATGCAGAAAGATATCCAACAGTATGTGGCTACTTGTCCGACTTGCCAACAGACAAAGTATGAAACATTGGCGCCGTCAGGATTATTACAACCCCTCAAAGTCCCTGAGCGAATTTGGGAAGAGTTAACCATGGATTTTATTGTTGGGTTTACCTCCTTCCTCTGGCTTCACTGCTATTATGGTCGTCGTTGATCGGCTATCCAAATATGCTCATTTTGCAGCCCTTCTAACTGGTTTTACCGCCACTAGGGTCGCTGATGTCTTTGTTCAACATATCTGTAAGTTGCATGGCATCCCAAAAACTCTGTTGAGTGACCGTGATCCCATCTTTCTAAGTTGTTTTTGGCGAGAATTATTTCGCTTAAGTGGCACTAAGCTCCTGTATAATAGTGCCTACCACCCGCAGACGGATGGGCAATCCGAGGTGACCAATCTTGGCTTGGAACAATACCTTCGCAGTTTTACGTTTGAGCACCCTCGTCTTTGGGCCAGATTTTTACCATAGGCAGAATACTCCTATAACACTACATACCATTCCTCCTTAAACACTACATACCATTCCTCCTTAAACACTACTCCATTTCAAGTGGTGTATGGTCGCCCACCTCCCACTTTATTACCATGTTCTCCATTGGGTATGGATGTGGAAGCTGTTGAGGTAACTCTGCAACAACGTGACCAATTGTTGCGCGATCTCAAGGTCACCCTGTAGTAAGTCCAGAACCGCATGAAGCAGTATGCTGATAAGAAGCGCCGGGAGAGGATATATCAACCTGGGGATCTCGTTCTTCTTAAGCTACAACCCTATTGTCAGACAACCTTAACTGCGCAACCATTCCATAAGCTCAGCAAACGCTTTTACAGGCCATTTCCAATTGCAGAAGCAGTGGGTCCGGTGGCTTATCGTCTCCAGTTGCCTAGTCATGTTAAAATTCATCCAGTTGTCCACGTTTCTGCTTTAAAACCATATAGACATGATTTGAGTTTGCACATTGCTCCACTACCTGATACTTTGGTTGATAATCACCCCATTCTGGTCCCTATGGCAATACTACGTTCCCGGATACTTCGCAAGGGCACCACCATACAACCGCAAGTGCTTGTTCAATGGCAGGGATCCTTTGCGAAGATACTACTTGGATGTCCCTGGGCGAATTTCGGGCCCTGTATCCTTCTTTTGACCTTGAGGGCAAGGTCGTGGCTGATGGAGAAGGGATTGATACAACTACTTCAACTATAGGAGTTAGTAAACGGGTGCGAAGAAGGCCTACGTGGCTCTCTGAATACCAGTTATAAGCTTTGACAGTATTGCCTACGTGGCTCTCTTGTATGAATCTAGTTATAAGGGATAGCAGGAGTATGAAATGAATAACAAACAAAATTTTCTTCAACTTCTTTCTCTCTTCTTCCTTTTCTTGAAACTTTCTTCAGAAATCCTATAATAAGCACTTCATACATTTGTATAAACCAACCATTTATGGCAACCGTTCATTAGGATTAGAGCTCATCTCAACACCAGAGATACACTAAGGAGTTAATCATATGGTCCAAGGAAACGAACAAAGCTAAAGTACTTCGGCTCCCAGCCAATTTCCTGGCGTGTTTTGGAGTTGTTCAATCTCTTACCTAGAGGACCATCAGTTCCTGTAAAGACAAGATACAAACGAGTTATGACAAAAGCATGTTGACATAATAATGGCAGAATATGATTCATTTAAGAAGAAAGTAATTATTGTTGATCCTTAATCTAAAATATGAATCCGAATTCTCTCCAGTACAACACACCATGGGGTAGGGGAGACAGAGAAAAACCAAAAGGTAAACCTGTAAATTTCTCAATTTCTTTTTCCAAATTTCCCACTTTGATTGACCAGATCCATCACTTCTTGCCTGTAAAAAGGTAGTTAGGGTGGCAGAACTCTCTATAAGATACCCAAAAAACAATATGATATAATGGCATTAGTATGTAAAACCAAAAAATTGGAAGAGAAATTTTAAAAGAAATCAAAAAGACAGAATAGTAATTAAGAGAAAGCATGTGACCTGGACAAAGGATGATTATCACAACCCAAGAAAATCAGTCCACGAAATTTTTTCTTCAAGATTGCAACTGAGAGGGAAGCAGCATCCTGGTTTGAAAGTGAGTCACAAAATTAGCATCATATTCAACTCATCATAAATAACAACTACTAAATGACTAAAAGTAGGTCAAAATACAATGTAGTAGAGAAACTATCACTAGCAACGCGATCAAGAACAACTTGTAGTATGAAAAACATGAAACACAATTTACAAGCGTGACGTGAGAGTGAAAATGAAGAGAGAACCCTCATCTGATAAAGCCACAGAAAAAACACTTCAATATATCAATATTTGGTAAATAGAAATTATAATTTAGAAAAATATAATTAAGACCACTAACAGTTTGACCATAATTTGCAAAATAAAAGTATATAATTAGAGATGCAATGACATTCTGACCTCATAATGTAAAAAATTCAGGATGCGATCCGGATGAGATTCAACAATCCCCTTCTCTAACCAATAAGCATGTACGCCTCTATCTTCTTTGTTTTAAATGTCAAGGTTGGCATGAGATGTGAAGATAATAGCAATAACCACCAAGATGAAAGATTTCTCGTGACTGATGCGTAAAAAATGAATTCTGAAAAGGATTATATAAAGCGCTGACAGTCTTAGAACACAACCACCAAACTCCAGCACCATATTTTCAGCTTTTAGAAGGACATCAGTCCTGGGCCTCCTCCCAATTGGCACAACCGGAGTATCCTGGAAAGAAATACTATCAATCCGATCAATAGACAAGTTTTCACACATCCATGCCCAAAAAATGGAGAAGACCCTACAATGTTAGTAGATATGAAGATGAGGAGAAAATTAAGTGATTTGCAATTGTAAAAGTATGCTATTAAAATTTACCTCATCACATGCTCCATTATCATTACAATCATACGGAGCAGAACTTGATGTAAACAGGAAAGAACCTTCACCATTCCAGCTTAATGCAGCTTGCCTGATTGGTTGAAATCCGAAACAACACATAAGCACAAATACTAAAAGTAATTCAGTTTTCCTTTTTCCAGGTAAATCTCAACTTTCCTGTAGCAGCTAAATGATGAAGCTTATTACATGAAGTGGCTTTAAACCACTCAGGTTGGTTTGGTCAACAACATTGATATCACTACAAGAAGACAATGCAATCAATGAGGAGGACAACATTCAAATTATAAATATCATATTTGAGACCCTAGTCTAAAAAATGAAGAAGATCAAGAAGTAAACAAATGAACAGAAAATCAAGTCCTTCCCCAACAATGGATGTATGCCATGTAATATTTACCATATTTTTCCTAGCACCAGTTTGATTTGATTATACTTTTTCTCCCCAAGATAGAACTTTCTGACTTACAAACTAATATTATTTATAGATATTTCTTTCATGAATGGGAAAGCTCTCATTATACAGGTACAACACCCAAATCAACCCTGTAATAATACCCTAACCAAAAAAAACAAAAAAACCAATTATGAGACTTTTGCACATAACTACCAATGAGGACACATTTATAAGCATGTCACCAAACGCAATTCCTACTAACTACAAATCAAGGGATCAACTCTGATACTCACCTGAGATCACCAGGGTAGTCTGAGGACTAGGAAGGCGGAGCAAAGAAAATGACATATGGAAATTTGTGTGTGGCTTTCGTCCACTTCAAAGACGGATTAATATCCATTTTAATCAACTCGTTGTGATGATCAGTGGTTACAGTTTGTCCATAAACTTGACAATCCGGATGTTCCTGCTTCAATATAAACATATGTATGGAGAAACATATCGGTAACTATGCCAAGAAATGTGGGTGGCACTATATATCTAACTATACTAAAAGAAAGTCCCATAAAATTCCAATTCCATGCTCTCCTACTATATTAATCATAAAATTAACTAGTAAACACAAGGAAATCTCTTCAATAAGTACGCAAAAATGGAAAGAACGAGTTATAATACAGTACCTCTCGCCACTTCTCAGCTACCAAACGACCAAGAACCCCAGGACCTACAATTAGAAGGTCGTGTTCTCCGATTGCACGAGAAGAGGAACGCCCCAATTCTTCACTGGGCGCACCTTCTGAAACCTGCAAATGGGTCACCATCGAAGATAAAGATGAAGACGCTGAATTGAGCCTGATTCCCCAATTGGGACTCGTGGAGTGTGAGAACAACAATTTCTGGGACTTGGAACTGAGGAATCCAACAGGGTTACAGAGCTTTGAGAAATGAATGGTAGTGAAATGGACAATGGTTCCCATCAAAAGGATTTGGGCTCTCCAAGAAATAACTGGTTTTCACCCTTGGAAGGCATTCTTAACAGTAACACCCAAATAGAAGACATTCTCTACATGTGATTACTGGAAAATTTTGATCCATCGATGAGGATGTTACATGTAGGGTGCCGGGTTGTTTCCATTTGAAATTGAATTTAAATTGGAAGCAAATATTAGGAAGATACTATTTTAATGGTGCATTTTTTTTTATCATAATTTTGTGTGAGCAATACTCCTAGC
The DNA here is from genome assembly GCA_034509205.1 of Ceratonia siliqua. Taxonomy (NCBI): domain Eukaryota; kingdom Viridiplantae; phylum Streptophyta; class Magnoliopsida; order Fabales; family Fabaceae; genus Ceratonia; species Ceratonia siliqua. Next base: position 19,155 of record JASKGM010013256.1, read on the forward strand.
TCCTACAATAAAATAGAAAGTATAAATTAATATTAATTATAATTAATTTTAACTTATTACTTGTTAAATCAATTATCATTTTTTGGATATTCAATGTTATCTCATATCTGATTGAATAATTAGTTGTGAGATTAATTTTTTTGTCATTCATCAAACAAAACTATATAATTTAGTTATGATTTTCTATGTATCTAGTGTTATTGTATTGAGACTCAGATCAAAACAAGTCATGTCCGCAAATCATAATTATTCATATATTTGTATGGCCACAATGAAAAATTATGTATTCCGTTATGTTGAAGAGATTGGAAAATTCAATTATAATATTTTAAGTATTTAAGGTTCTTTGAATAAGTATTCAATTATATTGAAGAAATGGATTATCTTTGTTATGTGCCAAATTAAAAGATAAAAAAATAACATATGATACCAATACTCCAAAAATTCATTGAATAAGATATATAATGAATCATTGATAAAAAAATTAACAATTCTTCTTTTTATAAAACTTAAATAACTAAAAAATTTATAAATGTATAAAAAAAATTCTTATTGATAATTACTTATTTGCACTTTCTAAAATTTAGCTTGCACTCTAAACGAATTGAATTTCAAATTAGAAATTTATGGAATTCACCAAATTAAATCAATAATCTTGTATTAATTCGATTTTGATCCTAGCCATTTACTTCCCATTCTTGCTAAAACTATGTTAATTATAATAGCGACACACACGGAATACAGAAATAAATGTAATACAAAATATAAATACAATAGTCATACATAATTCAAATTCAGCAATTAATACAAATTTAAAAAATGTTAAACTCGGTGAAAAAACCGAAAGATTGTCGCAAACGAGAGTAAAACAAGGCAAGATCAAGAAAATAGTGAACTTCAAAGAAATTTAAAGAAAGAGTAATTAAGGGTCCCTACCTCTTACAAGAAAAGCTATATTATATTTCAATTCATTTTAAAAAAATTAAAATTATTATCTATTACTTATATTTTTATTATTTAAAAAAATTAATAAGCTTAAAACTTCAAATAATTGATAGTTTTAGAAGTTTTTGGTGGTAACGTGATTTTCTATCGCTTTTTATTGTTGATAGGAAGGAGGATTACTTTTTGCGAAATTCTGTAAAGACAAGTATATATTATTACAAACAATTATATTTTTGGTATTTTTTAAATAAAAGTACAGTAGTAACCTCATTAGAGGGTTTGCCTCTAGAAAAAAATTGCAGGAAAAATAAACTGCTATGTATAAAATTTTGTGTGGTAATTGACTGATAAATTATGATTCTTTTTTTTTAAAGCCCCACAATTTTGCAGTTATCCACTTCTAGCTTTCAGCTGATAACCCATACGTACGTATAATCTCGTGGTTAATAGATAGTTGTGATCAGGTGGTATAGGCGCCATCGGCCTTCTAAAGATTCGATCCTGTCTCTTCTAAAGATTTGGCCGTTTGCCAGTTCTTTAGCTACCTTCGCCTACTATTACCTTAAGGAGCAACTTAAATCCTGTGTCAATCAGGCTCCTTTAAGCTTGATCATGTTAAGTTGAGTTCCATAGGTTTGCTAATATATTTCACATCCACATTTGATGATTAGGCCCGTTCATGCCGTTGGTTTGGGTACACTTGAACGACTTTATGTACATGGGCTTAAAAAATTTATATTTAAGTTCATTTTAAATTTATTCTATATTCATTAGTTAAGTTTTAGTTCAAGTTTATGGACAAAATCCGAGCTTGGCCCATTATAATAGTTTTTTTTTGTAAGTACAATATATATTTTAATGCAATAATAATAAATATTTTTTGAAACATGAAAATAATTTTAAAATCATAAACAATAAAATATATACAAGCTCGAATGGGGATCAAATATATGAAGATATTACCTTAAAAACTTAGATCTTGTATATCAACGTCATTCTCAGATGGACTAGATCTTAAATTAAGAAAAAATATTCATATTCATCAAATGAATCATAATTTCTAGCATATACATTACCTCCATCACTGTCACTAACCTTAGTTATTATTGGTCTAATCGAGGTTCGATCATGGTCGGACCTGTAAATCGTTAACTGTTATTTCTATGGATTCAATGATAACTTTGATTTTTAAAGCATGAATTATTTTGAAAGATTATTTGTTAATAGGCCTAGATTAAAATAATTTATTTAACTCTTAAATTTTTTGTTTTTTTAAAAGGAAAAGTGGTAAAGTAACACATTTGCTCTTGTCGAAGTATATAACCTATAATAGGAAAAAAATTTTAGAGATGACAAAATTTAATATAGATATATTTTATTAATTTTTGATGCATTTAAGTATAAAAAAACTTATTTATTCATATTGTATACTATTTAAATAATTTTTTTTATCAATTCAATATATCAAACAATTAAATTAAATAAAAAATTATTTTCAAAAATTTTATTATTCATAAATATCATAAATTCATTATATTTTAATTTACATATAAGTATTATAATTCATAGATGCCTAACACAAGATATCACTAAAAAAAATAAAAATAAAAAAGTATTTGTGTTTAGGCAATTCATTTTGTGCCAATTAAATTAAATTAGGACTTTTAATTAGTTCCCAGATGAAGAAAAGAAGGTAGAGAGGGGTGCTTCGAAAAGAATGCGCAAGGAAGAATGTTGGATATAATTGTTTATTTTAAGTGTTTACGATACAAGTATGAGTTTTAAAAATATTCAAGATTGCAAATAGGTGAAAACAAAGCACATTGACTAATAACTCATAACTAGAAAGTAAAGTCAAATAGATAAAAATTTATATATCACTTGTAGTCATTTTAATCTTATAATATACTTCACAACTAGAGGTCCTGATCACCTATTCTTTGGGAAGCACCAATCTACGGAACTTACGGTGAATAGGCTTAATTATTAGAATAAACAAAAGATGAAAAAAATAATTTATACCTTTCAAAATAAATTAAAAAGCCTTTCCCTTTGTACCTGTTAATATGGCTTAAAGAACTCTATAGTGACACAGCAAAAATTTTACTTTTTTTCTTTCACAAATAATCACTTGTACAGCCACAAGAAAGAGATGTTGCACATATATAGTATGCTAAACCCTAGGTCATGTGAGAACATTTTAGTGTAATTCAAAAACTCAATCCCTAACCATTAGGGATTCACATGCCTACTAATGAAAAATATTAGATAATCAAATTATCTAATGATTTATTAATTAATAATTATATTATTAATTTTGATAATAATATGTTTTATTTAACAATTAAATAAAATATGTATGACTTTCTAATTGGTCATGCTCAAATTAAAAATTCAAATAAATAAATTTTACTTAATTAAATCACTTTGACTTAGTTTCTTAGTGAAAGTAGGCTATCTAAGAAATTAAAAATTTTTTAGTTTCCAACTTTTATTCACTTAGATAATTAGGATAATTAGAAGAAAATATATTTGACTATGTCAAAGGCTAATTTTCTTCCTTTAGTCGTACACCTCTCCATCACATGTGATGGAAGTTGTTTCATAAATTTGAACAATTCAAACTTTGTAACAACATTAGGATAAATAAATAATTAAATTAGTTTTATCATAATAAAATGCTATAAGCAAAATTCCTAATTAAATGAGGATTTTAATTTTATTTTAATCAACTTCTTCAAATTAAATATTTAAACAATTCAAATATTAATTTAAAATAGTTAAACTAAAAATAATTACTAAGACAAATGTTGTCTAAATTGAGACAACACTTATCTTAATTAAGACAAACATTTATCTTAAAATTTTATTGTCTAATCACAAAAATAATTGTTTAAATTAGAAAACTAATGTGAGAATTAGTTTTGTGACAAAAATGTTTATCACATTTTCAAGCATGATTAGGACAACATTTGTCCTAAAATAACTCTTTATTTAAATTAAGATAACTCTTGTCTTAATAAAGACATTAGTTGAAATAATATCAATTAACTTCATCTTAAATCTATTATAACTTATTGTGGATTGAATTTTTTAAAGTTAGGTGGGGAATCCATTTGGATATAGGAATTTCAATTTTCAATAAATTTGGGATTATTTTAATCTTATTGAGATAATCCAATTTTATTAATCATGAAGTCATTGCACTAAAGACAAGTGATTGCGCTAATGCCTAAAACTATGAGAAGTCAATGTTGAATATTGATTTGTCCAATTTGCAAACCTAGTATTTGTGAACTCTCATAGCATCCATTGACACAAGGTAAAATTATTATTTTACCTCTTATGTCAATTTTGTCCCCTAGTATTAGATTTCATCCGATAAGTGACTAGATTATCGTTTAGAATTTTTCTAAAATTATATCAAAATGATAAATAGCTAATTCATTATTTCACAAGGTTCATATATTTCACTTATCTTCTTAAAATCACCAAAAGTGATGTAATGTTACAAACTCCATTTCTTTAATTTATGTTCCCGGATGTTCCCTTTTACTATGATTCCAACATACAGAGTTGTGACCAATATTACACAATAATCATGCCCATAGTATATCAAAGGTCACAATGGTCATGGATATGAGTCTATAATCCATCAGGATTTTGGTTATGCCACTAAGGAATGTAATGTGTGTGAGTTCAAGTTTAAAGTAATGGTACTAACTTGAACTTAATATCTCACTTGATTCTAATTCACTTAATACTGTCATTACCTGAATAAAGTGATCAACTTTATTCAATGACTGTGAATAGTATTTTAAATTCATCCAAAAGATATATATCTCTTGTTTTGCATAACCTCTACGCAAATGTATTTTGGTTTATTAGAATTTAGGAATCTTAATAGTTAGAAAATAAAGCTTACATAAACAAACTTTTTATTTATTAATATTAAAATATATTTACATAAAATTAGAGAATACAACTTGCTTTCCATGACAACCTATTCCCAACATATAGAATGCTTGAGAGCTCCAATTAAATCCATCCATTAACCATTAGTCAGCAATGGACACTTTTATCCATATTATGATGCACAAGAAATAATTTGTTAGGCTACCTAGGTAGAGATCTAGGCTTAAAAAGCTTGGGCTAATGTTAATAGGCTTTAAGCCTTATCTCTTACATAAGGGCTTGTGGGCCATTAAACTTAAGATGGATACTTGGCTTATTAGATTGGGCTAGGTATATCTATGGATATACTTCATGAGCAGGTCTATTGATGATTACTCATCATATCATACTTTGGTATGGCTGACTTAACCTTTATCCCTTAAGGTCCAGATCCTACTTTGTCAGTCAAGTTGCTTACATGTTTAGGTTAATATTGGTGACCGACTATAAAAACTAAACTTGCCGCCTACATATTCCGTCTCAAAATTTTCCGCCTCTGAGGATAAGGATTCTAATAAAGGCTAATTCATTTTCTTGTTTTTTTTTTCATTAGAGGCAGATTTTTACCGCCTCCAAATTTTTTAAATTTGTAAATTGAATCTGAGGCGAATTGGTTTTGCCTCTAAATTTTTTAAATTGAAAAACATAATCTTTGTCTGCCTCAGATCATCCCCCAAATTCCTAAATCACATTCTCTCATCACTAATAGTCCCCTCATTTTGCGAAATACCTCTCCTCTTCCTTTTTCTCCATCACTGTCCAAAGTACTTTCGTAGCAGCACCATAAAAGAAGCCTAAAGCTCCAGCTCCTCCCTCTCTCGCACATTGCCTAACAGAAGGAGAAGGCCTTCGTTGGGTCTTCCTCTCTCGCAGCACCGTTGGTCAACCAGCCTTGGTTCGAATATGAAATTTTCCATCATGGTGTGTTCTCCATTTTAGATTAACTAATGATTAATGTATAGCATTTTTACAGTTTTGTAAACAATTTCATAAAGCATTCTTAGAAGCTTTTAAGATTTCACTAGAAAGTTTTTAAAAGGTAAAACTAAAATTACATCATTTATCCCATATCTTTAGCCTGAATTTCAATTTTGTTTGAATTTTTATTCCTTTTAATTAAGTCTTATAATTCTCTACATGTATAAAACTATAGATTTTTGCACTCAACTTCCTGCAAACAATTTATGTTTGTGAGTGGATGGTTATGATAATTGGTCCTCAACACACTGCTTGCAGCCATGTGTTAATAGTTTGAACTAATGTCCTGTTACAGCAATTTTGCTTCCATCTCTTTTCATCTCATTTGCTAGTAGAGGTTCGTTCATCTAATGGACTTCTTCAATATATATTCATCGGATAAGATTTGAGACAATTAATAAAGACTAAATTGAATATCACTTTTTAGTGTTTTATTGTTAATTAGTTTTATATTACAAAAATCAGGAATAACTTACTTGATACGGTCTGAAAGGATGTGGAGTTGTTTACAGGGTTAAGACTCAGTACTTACCTTTGAAAAAGAAAATTGAAGAAAAAGCCCACTGAGTTGAAAACCTAAAAGGGCAGCTTAGGTAAAAATTTGGGCATTAAATTGAAGAAGGTCCGTAACCAAAGAGTTCGAACAATCAAGCAAGACTTGAGATTAGAATAATGATGTGAGAAATTGAAATTGGGGCAAATTTTCAAGAAAATATTGCTACCAATGATAATCTGTTATTGTTGAAGGGCACAAGGTGCATATGAATTGTAGTATAAGAATCAGAGACTGCACACGCTATGTAGCTTAAATTGGGGTAAAATTTTTACTGTCTCTACATTTTGCTGTCCTATTTGGAATAGAAACAAGTTACTTAACATGGTCTAGACCGATATCAAGTTTATTTTGTTAATGACGAAGGTTTAAAGTTGCTCTTTGAAAATAGCAGGTCATTAGGAAAAGATAATTTTAGTGCTTTAATTGGACATGTAGTTTGACGATGAAGACGAAGAATTGATCCTAGAGAGAGAATGGTTTTGTTAAGTCTTCCTTGAAAGCGCAAGGTATATTTTCAAAATATTTGCCTTGTTTCAAATTTTTTGGCAGTACGAGATTACGTCCCTTGCCTTGTTTAAACATTTTTGGCAGTACAAGGTTACGTCCCTTGCACTGTTTAAAAATTTTTGGCAGTACGCAGTTACGTCCTTTGCCTTGTTTTGGAAATTCTAGCTTAATGCGGTACTTACCCTACCTGATTTTTAAAATTTTCTGGCATATGACGATTCCCCTACTAGACTCTTAATTTCTTTCTGTTTCATACGGTGATTCCTTGGCCGATTCACACAGTGTTCTTCACTGATTTCAAAAATTCTACCTTAATGCGGTGTTTACCCTTGCCAATTTTCAAAATTTTCTTTCTGGCATGCGCTATTCCCTTGCTAGACTCTCAATTTCTTTCGGTTTCATGCGATGATTCCCTGGCTGATTCGCGAAATTTTCTTAGCTGATTTTGAAAATTCTAGCTCAATGCGGTGTTTACCTTGTTGATTTTCAAAATTTTCTTTCTGGTTTATGCGACAATGCCCTTACTAGATTTTCAATTTCTTTCAGTCTTATGCAATGTTTCCGTAATCGATTTGTGAAGTGTTCTTTGTTAATTGTGAAAATTCTAGCTCAATGTGGTGTTTTCCCTTACTTATTTTCAAAATTTCCTTTACAGTATGTGGTGATTTGCACAGTGTTCTTCACTGATTCCAAAAATTCTATCTTAATGCGGTGTTTACCCTTGTCGATTTTCAAAATTTTCTTTCTGGCATGCGGCTATTCCCTTGCTAGACTCTCAATTTCTTTCGGTTTCATGCGGTGATTCCCTGGCTGATTTGTGAAATTTTCTTAGCTGATTTTGAAAATTCTAGCTCAATGCGGTGTTTACCTTGCTGATTTTCAAAATTTTATTTCTGGTTTATGCAGCGATGCCCTTACTAGATTTTCAATTTCTTTCAGTCTTATGCAGTGTTTCCGTAATCAATTTGTGAAGTGTTCTTTGTTAATTTTGAAAATTCTAGCTCAATGTGGTGTTTTCCCTTACTGATTTTCAAAATTTCCTTTACAGTATGTGGTGATTCCCTTACCCGATTCCCATTTTCTTTCGATTTCATGTGGTGTTTCCCTAGCCGATTCGCGAAGTGTTCTTTACCGATTTTAAAATTCTAGCTCAATGAGGTGTCTACCCTAACTGATTTTCAAAATTTATTTCCGGCTTTATGTGGTTTTATCCCTTGCAAAATTGAAAATTTTTTATACTTGCTTACTAAGTTGGCTCTTGGACAACATATGCGTTTTTTTATCTTTACTTGTTATTTATAGGTAAACTTGAAAAACCAATGATTTTTCTTTTTTCCCATCAAAAAGCAAGTAAAGAGGGGCAATTGTAAACACTTGATTTTGTCTAAGTAGTTTTCAGTTATACTTAAAAAAATTAAAATTTTAAAAATACAAAAAAGCACACAAAAAAGTAAGAAAATGCAAAAATGGAAATACAAAATCAAAAATAAGAAAGAAATAAAAAATATAATAAAAGTCAAAAAAGTAAAAATAAAACAAAATAATAAAATAACAAAACAAAAATACTTTTCAACCAAATCTCTTTTCTGTTGTTGTAAGCCCATTTCCCTTCCTCTTAACTCATTTTCTTCCAAGCTCAACACTGTCTAAACTAACCCAATCCACCCAATTGACCCATAACCCTATCTAATCACCAATCCATAGCCCATCTCTTACTTTAACCTAATAACCCAACTATTTCTTTCACTTTTAAATACCTAGCCACCCACTCCATCCCGTAGACCTTTTTTTTCTCTCTCTCCCAACTCATTTTCTTCCACACTCACGCCTCCTCCCTTTCTTCTTTACCTACTTTCTCTTTTTCTGACACATTCACCTATTTTTTTCTCATCTCCTTCACCCCCTCATCTCTTCCATCTAGACTCTCTCTCTCTCTCTCTTTTTCTCTCCATGGTTTTTGTTTTGTTTTTCTTTTTTCATCTCTTTCACACACACAAAAGACTAGTCTTCTTCCTTCTTTAGAGACATACCATTCTCTTCTCATTTTCACTACTTTTTTTATTTCCCTTTTTTTTATTTCTTTTCTTTTCATTATCTAAATTTAATGTTGTATTTTGGGGTAGTCTTAAAAGGAGAAGTGTGAGTAAGGGAGAGGGGGAGTTGACTCTCATAATCATCAAAGAGGTAACCATCTTTAACTGTCACAACGTAAAGGCTGGAAAAGGCACAGTCATGACCATGAAGCGACAAAAGAGAAAAACATACAGAGATTAAAAAAAAAATGAAATCACTACAAATTAATTAGAAGAATAATTGAGATCCTTAAAAAATCAAAAACCGGCCCTTGAAACTAGATGATTGGTTCAGGAGTCTACTTACGCATAGAGAAGGTGTTAGGAACCCTACAACGTCCATTCCTAAAGATGGTTACCCTAAATCATTTGTGCTTTAATTTTAATTACCCTTTTTATGGTTAATATGATGAAAAGATGAAAGATGAAAGAACTAGACATGCCTTACTGTGTAAGTGCCTACGAACCCCGAGAGTGATCAATGTCCACGTAGTTCGAGATAATCTTGATGAAAAAATTACTTAGGAAGGGTATATGATTGCTTCCCTAAGACAAATAGTAGATAATGCAGAAGCAATTAGTCCTCACCCAAAGTGAAGGGAAATAACAATGCGGAGACACTTAATTCTCACCCAAAGTCAAGGAAAATGACAATGCGGAGATACTTAATTCTCACCCAAAGTCAAAAGGACAATACAGATGCAATAAATCTTCACCCAAAGTTCTAAATGAATAGACAATGTGAAGACATTAAGTTCTCACCCAAAGTCCTAAAGGACTAGACATTGTGGGGACATTAAATCCCTACTCAAAGTCTGAGAAAGAATGGAGTGATAATTGGAAGCACGTTTAGTTAAGCAAATTTGAACTCAAAGGATAATATTAGAGTGATATTGAAGTGGGCCTGTGAAGTTCAAGATTAAATCCCAAGAAACATTTCAATTCCATGTGCTTTTGAAAATGTATCCTAAAACCAATATTGTTCAAAAGGGAAATTTTGACCTAATGGGCCCTTGAAGCCCAAAACATTTTAATTCAATTTTTTTTAAAACCCTCCTTTTCAAATGATATTACCTTAAACAAATTTTATTTTAATGGGCCCTTTAAACCCAAAACGCATTTGAATTCAATGGGTTTTTGAAACCATCCTTTCAAAGGATATTACTCTAAAACAAATTTTAATCCAATGAGTCTTTGAGACCCACTTATTAAATGATATTACTCTAAAACCAATTTTGATCCAATAGGTCTTTGAAACCCACTTATTTTAAAAAAATACTTTTCAAAATATTCACTGAAGAAATTGTTTTATTTTCAAAGAAAAAACCTTAAAAAAATATTTTTATTTAGACTATTTCCCTAAACCAAATATAAGAAGCATTGGGCACTTTTCATGATAAGAAAGAAAACAGAGCAATGAGATAAGTAAACATGATTTAAAGAAATGAAATAAAACTAAAATAAAAAGAGAGAAAAAAATTAAAACAAAAATGACTTATGCCTTACAAATGCAACAAATTAACAAAGAGAAGAACATAAAGTTCACACATGAATCATAAAATAAAAATATAAAAACTAGAAACAAACTAGAATACAACCCCAAGAATATACAACCAAAATAGCTCATGTATGAAATACAAAGTGGACTCCGGGGTGTATATGCATTCCATATCTTATTCTGACCAATATGAAGTATACTTAAAATTCCAACAAAGTGAGACTCATCTACTATAAAAAAATATCCAATACTAACACATAACAGTCTAATCAATCATACCTTGCCCACAAGGCAAAGTGAGAAAATATCAACTAGAGAAAAGCCATAAGCAAAATATTTTGAAATAGTGAGCCATAAATCAATCCTCAAAGTGCCACAAAAATGAAGCTACTAATATTGCTCTAGGTTACAGAATACAACTTCAAAATTTATGTCCAAAGTAAATCCACATTGCCTTATTAAGAAGTTAAATCAAGTAAATTTGAATAAGGGACTGGTGAATGACAAAATAGCACCACAATGAGACTGGCAACGTAAAATCAGTTTATTTAATGATAATCAGAATGGAAACTGCTTTAAAAAAAACCTGCAATGCTCAGATAACCATTCACTCTCATGAAGAACAAGTTAAATTTAACTAGCAGTGCTATCAGAACCAAAAACACCATCCTTACGAAAAATCAGCACTCAATGACCAAGTAGAATACCTTTGAAATCAAATCATGAAGAGTGAGAAAAGAAGTAGTCACCCATGGCTGCATCAGGGAGGTATTAGGGAGATGGATGGGTGGACCACATCAGCATGAAATCCGGGAATTTTTTGGGCAATGGGCAGTTGTAAATGGTACCAATGTGAACCATCGACATGCAGCAGGGGAGGAAACATGGGCACTAATTGCAATCGCGACACAGAGAAAGCAATGCAAATGATGCAACATGATTTACGGGAAATGGAGCAGGGACGTTGCTGTAGGGACCATGGTGCGTGATGCTGGTGAGGGGCCGAGGGGTGCCATAGCGTTGCTGGAGCAGGAGAGCTTAGAGATGATGATAATGACCACGGCTTGCTGTAGAGTAGAGAGTGCACAGGTGCACGGGAGAGAAGGAATGGAACAGGCAGGTGTTGTGTTGAGTGTGTAGTGATTCATGAGCCGTGGCTAAATGTTGAGTTAGCAAATGGGACCATCCAGCCGTGCAACACATAAGGTAGAGAGAAGAAGAGGTGTTGTTGGCAGGGAAATGGTGTAAAGGGCTGCGGTTGGTATGTGAATGCCTAAAATGAGGAAGGAGAATTAGGGTCATTAGGTTAAGGGATGGGTAATGGGTTGAACTGGTTGGTTGGGTTGATGGGCTGAAATGAAACTGGGCCCAGAATATGGATTGAGGGTCTACTGGACCAGAATTGGAGATGGACCAAAAATGAAAAAAATTGGCTAATTAATTGGGCTGAAGGATGTTGGCTGAAAAAAAATTGGGTTGCCTATTTTGTATTTTCAATTTTTGTATTTTATATATATATATATTTTTTAATAAAATAAAACTAGACAAAATATAGTGTTGACAGTCCTATTACAACAATTTAATGAAATACATTCTGCATAGCTTGCATTTGCTTAAAAAAATAAAATAACAGAGACAATGTGTAGCCCATAAAAAAAGTGCTTCCATCTCCATGTCAGAGCATAGCAAAACTGTGTTACCTCCAATGATTGTCTTTCAAAATTTCTTCATGTATTTTTTTGAAGTTGTATTTCTATTGATGAATTATAAATTTTCTTGTACCCTTTATAGAGATTATGTTTTGGAGGTGTGTTGCTTCTATTTTCTTTGCTTGTCTCAGTTTATATCAGAAGTGCAAGCTTTATTTATTTGTATTCTTGAATCTTGATCATGAATGCCCTGATATTGTCTACTAGAGTTGCTAGCCTATGCGCCTGATGTAATAAGTTTCTTCATGTTTTTACGAATGAATGGCTAAAAAACAAAACTATGGAGATGTAAAATTTTCAGATGTAGTATTCACTTCTCTTGACTTGTGCTTCATTAGAAAACTAATGCCCTGGCTCCAATATGAAATTTCCCTTCTCGGTATGCAACTCCACGATTAAGATTCCCCCATTTGTTATCACTTTGCCCAATAATAGGAGTGTAGAAGTCAGATTTCACTTTGTCCAATATATATATATATATATATATATATAGTTAAGGTCTATGTTAGGCCATGAGGTGACTGATTGGTAGTTTTAGTATTATACGCAATGGCGGACCTTCTCGTGGGAGGGGTGAAGGCCCCCAAATTTACTTTTTAAAAAAAATATTTTGTCTCCTTAAAACTTTTAAAAAATTATTTGTTCTCTCAAAAAAAATATGCTATGTAACTAATGTTTTAAAAAATATATTTGCTATATAATTTTTGTAATATGTCTATAGTTAAAAGTGAACATGTAAAAAATGTGTAGCAAATAATACAATTATAATATACAAAACTATTTTTTAAAGCTTTGTAATGAGAGAAAAAGACTAGAATAGAATAATAGTTTGAGTGAGTTGTAGACTTGTGGTCCCATTTTATTTATTTAGTGTTGAAATTTGTTTGTATTTGTTTGATTTTATTGGGTTTAGTAGAGTTAAAATGTGATTTGTAATGTTAACTACTTGATTTATTTAACTATTGTTATGGAGTCATTATGATTACCATTATGATTATATAACTCTTATATTGAATCTTGGTTGGAACTTTGAGAATGAATAAGAATTAAAATGTGGGTGAAAATATTAAAATTTGAGATTATTTATAAATCTCTATGCCTATCATCATACTTATAAGAATTATTTTTTATTAATACCATGGTTATCATGCCCAATTGTCTATGCTTATAAGAACTTTTATAGTTATTTGAATTATCTTTAAATCATTTTCAAGTAATCATGTTATTTTAAAAGTGATAACTTTATCTTAAAATAATATAATGGTGAAAAGTAAGAAAATTGATTCATTTATGAAGATAAAAGCTAGTGACCAAAAGAAAAGTAACATAGTTTTTACATCTTCACTTCTTAAAAAAAAATTGTTTGGATATCAATTTTTTGTCCCCCCATTAATTTTGTTGAAGATCTGCATTGACTATATGGACATTACATCTTTCTGGTATCCTATATAGATTTAGGTAGTGTTGTTGTTTCATAAATTAAATAACAGCAAAATATAAATATGTAAAGATATATGAGGGAAAATTTGGTTTCGTTATTGTTCATTCTATTAAAAAAGAAATGAAATAATAGTTGGGTTTTGTGAAGAAAGTTCGTACGTAAACTAGGAATGATACTGTAAATCATGCCATATTTCAACATAAAGATGAGGGAAGAGTTGGACTAGAGTTGCTAGCTAGGACAGTCTTTTACTCTTTTAGAGTGAAAATGGTAGGTGAAATACTCCCAAATAATTAGCCAACTAAACTTCTATTTTTTTTCCCCCTTTCTCTCTGTTTGAAAGCAACTTATATCCAAATATCTCTTACCATCCAGTTAATATATACTCCATCCGTTTCAAATTATCGTTTAAAGTAATGACACAAGAATTAAGATAGTTATTAAATAGTATCAATTCTAGTAAAAAATAAGTGTACTTGACTAAATTACCCTTATTAAAGTCAATTTAAATTCTTGTTACTACTCTATTGAAAATAATAATAAATATGAGTAATGTTAGAAAAATAACAATTAATGCTTCATTGGTAATGTAAAACGACAAATAATTTGAAATAAAATAAAACTCCTAAAACGATAGATAATTTGAAACGGAGGGAGTATTAATTAGAGGGAAGGATGTGTTTGTGTGTGGTGGATAACTAGTAATATGCAATTGGAGAGAAAGATAACAAAAAGGTGAATGAAGGCGCCCAATCCCAACCTTTCCCTTGCTGGCTTGCCTAAACATACACCACAAGGTTGGGGGAAAGAAAAAACGAAAAGTGGAAGGTGAACCAAAGCCCCATATACAACCACAACCACACTCATCATATGTCGTTTCCTATTCTTCCCCCTCTCTTCTTTCATCACCTTCCATGAACCCAACATCCAATATTTCTAGAAACTTGTTTTTCTCTCTCTTGCAAATGATAAGGCACCAATTGAATAAAGAACCATAGATATATATATCATTACCTCCTGTACTTAGTTATTCTCTTATATTCTAATTAGATCATATCATACGGGTTCCAGGATCCAAACCCACATGGAATTGCTCTCACGTGTATAAGACTCACGGTAGGTTCTCCATAATTAATAATTCTTGTCCAAATAACTAATTCTATTATTATATACTGAATTTCATTATCAAGCTAATCATGTTAGGTGGGGATTCTTCATGGTTTCTTGAGAACAAAATATAATCACTCTTGTAAAGTTGGAGAAAATCTAAAATGAAGAAACTTTTGGACACAAACAACCAAGGGAATAGCATCATCTACCACATATATACACACGTTATACTAAGGTTGAAAAATTTTCAAGTTCTCGCTTTTAGAATTAGTGGTAGCACTGCTTGTTTTACGCAACAAATTTTAATTTTATATTAATTATATATTGGAGTATGAGATACAAATTTTCTTTTTAAATTTAAAAAAAGGGGCAGAGATCACATCATCTCTTGCCTTGCCCATACTTAAATACATCCTACTTTACACGTACCGGAAGGTTACCAAACACTACCTAATTAATATTACCCACTTAGATTTGTAGTTTGGTTACCTTTGGGTAATTATTAGCATATTTCTGAAGGTTACCCAATACTACCTAATTAATTATTACCACTTAAAGAAAGAAGGCAAGGTAACAAAACTACAAAGCTAAGTGGGTAATAATTATTACCCAACACTATCTAATTAATTAAATATGTGTAATTGATTGTATTTTTGATGTCTTCGTAGTTTTTATACAACATTTGATATTAATAATCTGTTGTTTTGTGATTTCCCAATTATTATATTGTATCATGTATGTAAGATATAGTTGACTTACAAAGATACCACTAATTGATTTCAAACAACTGTCATGCATGTACTAAAAATAAATATTCCCTTCTCTCTCTCTTCTGTCATAGATTAAACTTCCCAGAGGGATTATCTTGTTCCTTCTTCTATGCTTATGGTAATGGGTATTGATCAGGATTCTTTTCTGCTCTCTCTTTTTTTTTTCACACATCAACACAGCAACATCTCTTCTTTCTTTCTTATGAATAAATGTGATCCTAAATTAAGGTGTAGTTAACAAAATGTTTTATGGGTTTCCAAAAAAATATTGATCGAGAAAAAATTACTAAAATAAAACTCTAGCCACGTATTATTAAAGTTTATCCTAAACTAGGGATATACAAGCAGAGTGTAAAGACGTGATAACAGTTGTTCCTTGGCTTCTTACCCCATTCATGGGAAGGTTTGGGCTTTTATAAGGAGTGTTCAGAATTAATAAGGTGAGTGGAACTACTCTATCCTTGGTTGCAAGTTGTGTGCTTATTTTTTTGCCTTGTTATTTTACCTTGTTGCCCAAGTCTCTTTCAATTATTAAACTTGATTTTATTACAATTATTGATTTTGATGATGATTGCCATTTTGA
>JASKGM010013284.1:0-36179 GCA_034509205.1 Ceratonia siliqua
GGTAAGCTTTTTTAGCAACAAAAACCGAAGATTCAAATTGAAATTTGCTAGAACAAGTTCTACACAAAAGTGAATACCGGAACTGTACCATAATCAGAATTCAAGAAAACCCATAGCAGAAATATAGTTAATTTAGACATCGGTTTCCCAAATACACTCTAGAAAAAAAGGGGGAGGAATTAAAAAAAATGCACTCACACAGAAAACAAGCCTCAATCAAATTGAGTAATTTTCGATGCAATCATCTTAGAATCGAGCAGAGAAACTACCAATGCGATGACTAATGAACATGAACCAAATACCCAATATTTATACAGTATATTTTACAATAGAAAAAAGACCCAGAAGTCAATTACTGACCTGAGATGGGAATTGCTTCGAAACTAAACCGAAAAAAATAATAATAACTTAATTAAAGCTCATCCCATGTCTGGCACAAAACCCAAATATTGGGTTTTAGCCACTTATTCCAAAAATAAATCTCATCAACACATTTCAGAAACCAAAACCCAAATTCAAGAAAACAAGAAACTAAAAACCCAAAAATCAAACTAACCTACGGGAGTGAGGATGACAAGAGCTTATGGGCTTCAAGGAGGTGACTGGACGACGGCGAGGAAACTGGATGACGGCGAGGCGATTAGGCGACGGTGAGGTCACTGGGCGACGGTGAGGCGACTGGACGACGGCAACAGTGTCACGATTAGGAGCCTAGGGCTTTCAAATGGTAAAGTAACTGTTCGAAATTTCAATGTCATATATTTTCGATTTTCTGACGGCCATTCTGACGGCATTGTGGCCGTCAGACATTTTCTGATGGAACATTTCCGTCATAATGGCTGTCAGAAATAAAAAAACGCACAGTTTTACTAATTTTGTGCATTCTGACGGCCACCTTGCCGTCAGAATGTTTCCTGGCATCTTTTCATGCCTTATTTCTGACGGCCTTTCCAAATGATTTTGACGAAAATTTCTGACAGACAAATAGTCCGTCAGAAAAGCCGTCAAAAAGTTCAATCAATTTCATTTCCGTCAAAATGTAGTCAAAAAATCCGTCACAAATTCTGACGGAACAGTTATCCATCAGAAAGGCCGTTAGAAATTTCGTGTTTTTTTGTAGTGACAGGCATCTAGATTATTTCAGCCCATATAAGAATCTTTGTAATTTAATGAAATACATATTCTAAGGTTTTAAGTTATATGCTCCATGTATCTTAAATCTTTCAAGGATTTTCATGTATATGTTATTATCTAATAAAATATAGGGTTAATTATATTTTTGATCTATTTAGTTTGTCGAAATTATATGTTTGATCTCCTTAGTTTTTTTTTTTAATAATATAGTCCACATAATTTTATTAAAATTACAATTTTTGTGACTTATAATGAAATTAGAAAAATTATAATTATAATTTTGATGAAATTAAAAGGACCATATTATTCATGATGAAATTATGAGGGATCAAAATTACATTTTTAACAACTTGAGAATAAAAAATACAATTAAGGTTAAAATATATAAAAAATTCGGCAATCCTTTTGTAATGAATTTCTCGAGTGAGAGAAATTGAGATGATTGGTTTTCTTGGAAATTAGATTAATCTGAGAAATAGCTGAATATTGTAAAAGGCTTAAATCTTTTAAGTAAGGTCTTCGAATAAATATATATATGTATCAAGTCAAGTCTTTTAGAAACTAGAAGAAATATCTAAATAATGTACAAGAGAATAAGTCTCCTCATAATTTATATGCCAAACGTTTGTGAGAACATACTGTGCCACAAATGTCTTGTACTTAATTCAAAGTTTATTTTTCTCACGTACAAATACCCCATTTATATATATGGGTTTGACATTTTCTCGTTGTCTAAATAATTTAGGTTTGACTAATGTATCTAGTTTTGTATAGCCTTTAAAGTTGGCCAATTATTTTGATGTGTACATTATTTATATGTGCTTGGTTATGGTGTAGCCTTAAAAATATATATTTTAGTATTAAAATATCATGCCTTTAAATTTTTATCTTGATTTTTTTATTTTATAGAATTAATTAATTATTTTCTAGATTATATAATTTTTTGAGAACTTTTTAAAGCATTTTTGAATTTTTTTATATCTTTATATACTATTTATCTATAATTTTTTTAATACTATTTATTCATAAGTATAAAAATTTTTAAAAAATATAAAAATATTTTAAAAAATTTATAAAAAAAATATATGACATAAATAATAATTTATTAATATTAAAAAATTAAAAAATTAAAAAAGTATATGAAACCTATCCTACTGTCATAAATTATGTCGGTAAGATAGATTTCACCTATTTTTATATACTATGAGATAGGATTCTAATCCCTTATAACGAGCTAGTCATTTTCACATGATCAACAACAATTTTATTACTTTCTCACATTTATCTAAAATATAACGAGATCTCATTTTTTTTCGATACCAGAACTACTTCTGGGGTTACTTATTAAGAAATGTGAGATTGTTGATCTATAGTAGCGACTTCTTCTGGAGTTTCTTTTTGAGACTTTTTTATTCTCTTTCAAAGAATTAATATATTTTACCCTAACAAGTCTACCACGCTTTCGGCGTGCCAAATTTTTTATATCAACAAATTATCCTACTGAGATAACTATCCATGTTCGAATATTTAGAGTTTGGATGTCAATGAAAATATATAATTTTATTGATTCATGTTGCAAATATAATACTCTTTGAACTTCAAGTTCACATTAATGTGTGGCAATATTCAATTTGATAGTTAAATATTGTCATATCACCATCTGTATTGGAGGAAAATGGATTTAATTCTTTTATCTTCAATTATTTTTTGTCATTTTCGATCTATCGTGATCGTTCATTTACTTTTGAATTGTCACAATTTAATTATATGTAATCAATTTTTTTTACTATTACATGTAATAAAAATCGTGACTGTCCAAATATAAATGGATGATCACGATTAAAAAAGGACCAGATACGGATCCCTACTGGACATAGTATTATCAATTTCTATCAATTGGTCACCAAATTTCATGAAAATACTAATTTTTTAATCACCATATTCATAAATCACAAAATAATCCAAAACAAAATAACTCAAAATATTGCATAGCAATTTTCTAATATAGGCAATGATAATTGAAGTAAACTCATTTTTATATCCAAACGATCTATAACCCAATGATAAAAATCGATATCAAGTCTCTCATAAGTATTTTTTAAATTCTTTATTCACTAAAACTACTATATATGATTCATCATCACAAAATTACATGCATAAGAATGACATTTTCACAAATATGAAACTTTAATAATATGCAATATATATTCCAACAAATAAATTAATAAAATTATGTCTAAACCCAGGTTTCCACAATGATCATGTATAACGCATATCATAAATCAGTCCTTTTTCTTGGCTTGAAAGCGAAAAATATAGAATTCATGGCACAATATTATAAAATAAGATATAAAATTTCTACTAATATTTGTCAACGCATTTTTCTGCCATCAATAACATTTTTCATATATTTATTTTGTTCTTAGAACCAAAATAAAAAATAATCACAAATTATATGCTCATAAATTTATAAAAAAATTATAAAATAAATATAGCAAATTTTTTTTTTTAATATATGTGAGCAAGGTGACATGAGGTAAGTGCAGTTAACAATAGCACATTCATAAAAACTTCTTTGCCAAGTCAAATATATCAAAATAATATAACTTATTCCAAGCCATAAACTTTGACTCAACTATCAAAATATTATTCAAATATATAAAATAGAAAATTTCTCTACTAAGAGCTTGTAGCTCAAAATAATAAATATAGAGATATTTTCTGTGTTCTTCATTTCGATCTTATTTCAAAGTGAAGTTCGTTACCAAGAATATCTTTGTACTTTATAGAATTCTTCGAGATCTACTATAAAGCATGACTCTTGAGTTATCAGCTACGTTTGCAAAACCAAATATTAAATTAAAATTAATTTTCGCTAATGTTAATTGTAAGAAATAATTTTAATGACAAACAATAATGTAATTGAGGTCACTATCCATACTTCACATTCACTTCAGGGAATGATGTTGAGATTAATGATTTTAATCTAAAGTTTATTGTTTTTCTCAACTGTAAAAAGCAAGCAATTAGCTCAATATTTTTGTGAATATATTTACCTTATATTGCTATTGCAGGAGCACATTTGAAGCATGAAAAGTATGGTACTTTTAATATCCTTATCCAAAGATTTATCTCCACTTAATTTCAATTGAGAGTTAATTTTGAAGATTCGAGTCCTTAGTTGTAAAATGTTCTATATATTCAATTCTTCATGAAATTGATTGCAAAGGAATATTACTCCTTTTGCATGCACATTCTGCAAGATTACTTTATTTCCTTAATATCTTCAATATTCATAAGAATAAAATAAGGCATAAAATGCTCATGATAATAATTTTTTTAAAGTAATAAAAAATATACTCAAACTTTGAGAGGTTTAACATTATAAGGATACTTGAAGAAACAAAAGGAAGCAATATAGAGAATGATAATAAAAACTAAAAATAAATATATACATTTTCACTATGCATGTAAATATTTTGTGCTTTTCACACCATCTTCTCTTATTATCTTCACATATTTCATTGCCAATGATGACCTAGTAAGTCATTGTTAGGAAGGACAGACATAGACCATTTTCATTGGGGACAAAGAGAAAAAAAAATAAACACATCAATATTTATTTTGTCATTTTGTAGTTTTGAATCTTTTTATTATTATTTTGTGGTTTTAAGTTTTTTATTATTCTTTTGTAGTCTTCTTATTCTAATATAATAAGAAGTTAAAAGATTTTTTTTTATGAAAATCATCTTTAAAAATAAAATTTTTAATTAAGGAATGCTAAATTATAATATTTCTTTAAATAAAAAATATTATAATATATTTAAAAAAAATTCAACACTTGGGGGGCTGTAGCCCCACAAGCCATTAGGAGGGTCCGCACCTGATTGTTAGCCATTACACCCTTATAATCCACCCATAACTATAGTTTTAAAACTACGGAGTCTTTTAATCCAAGAGGAAGAAAACATATGGCTTAGTTTATATATAACCATTTAAGTCGCTAGTAATTGGCCATTAAACTATAAAATTGAATCACCCATTAATCTTCATGACCATTCAATATTTTATAGCCTTCAAGGCTCCATGGTTGCTTTGGGTATTTCCAAATGGCTTTATGACTATTTATGCTCTTGGATCAGGTGTAATGACTACACAAGTTCTATTAGTAATTTGTAACTATCGAATGGCGCTATTCATATGACTGTTGAAAGCAACAGGACCCTAGCTATGGAGTAATTGCATGGTATCGAGATCACTATTTATCTATATGACTGCTAGTCACATTGGCCGTAAAATAATTCATGCCATTTCAAGAGTCAAGGTGGGTCATTATTGACCTTCAATACAATTGTCACATTTCTATAAGTAGCTATTAACTAGCTATTAAACATGTTCAAATTAAAGTGTTCATAGCAATTTAGTGGCTTGCAATTAGGGTTGTTAAATTGGGTTGGACCCGTTAGGTTGGCTCGCCCAACCTAATAAAAATGATGGGTTGGGTTAAAAATTTCAACCCACCAAAATTGGCTGGTTAGCTCTCCCCGCCCTGCCAATCAGGACAGGGCTGGGCGGGTTGACCCGCAGGTTGAGCGGGCTGACCTTTTTTTTTTTTTTCTTCCTTCTCCTATTTTCTCCACTCCTCTCTCCCTCCACCCGCAGCAGCCAGCAAGCTCCTCCCCCTCACGCAAGGCTCCACATGCAATCCACAAAAAGAATTTGAATAACTTAGGAAAGTGTGGCTCAGGTCCCCACACCCACACTCCAAAACTTTAACCACTACTCCATTAGGCTGTTTATGTCAAGTTTAACCAAAATTAATATTTATTATATATTAAATATTTTTAATGGGTTAGCCCGCCAACTCGCCAGCCCGTTATAGGGGCGGGGTGGGTTGAATTTTTCAACCGGCCTAATTTTGGCAGGCCAGCCCACCCGGCCCGGCCTAGAGGGCGGGTCAAAACGGGTTGGGCCTGGGCGGGGCGGGCCGGCCCGTTTGATAGCTCTACTTGCAATATATGAACCATTAGCCTTCAGGGCTATTTAATTAGCCAAAATTTTTATAACCACCAAGGTTACCTATTGACCTTGTAACTCATTAAAATATGCCACACTTTGTCCATATATTGCACCAATCATTTTAAACCTTGAACAAAAAATATGATTGCTGACCATTTAATCATAATAAACATAGCAATATAAGCCTTTTAATCTTCAATTCATTTTGTCAATAGCAAATCTATAAACATATTTTTTTTCCTTTCAACAAATATACATAAATATATAAACTAAATACTCTATTTATTTTAAAATAATAGTCGTTTTAAGAGTTTTAATTTGTTTTAAATTAAATTACCAATAAAGTATTAATTATTATTTTTTTAACTTTTTATCTTATTTATTGTTATCTTTAATGTAGTAACAAAAATTTAAATTGACTTTAATAAATGTGATTTAGTATAATATAATTATTTTTTGTTATAATTGAAGTTATTTAATAGCCTTTTTAATTCTTGTACTATTATCTTAAACGTCAACTATTTTAAAACAGAACAAGTATTGAATGAGGACATATCTCAAAGTTAAAAAGGCAATATGTAATAAATCTTATATTATTTACATTGTATAATAAAGCCTCTTTTTTGTCTTTTGTTTTGTCATGTACAATGTCATGTACAGTTTATTTTTTTATTTTGCAACACAGATCTTTATGAATTTCAAGGACTGGCCTTGTGACTATGATTATAGCCACCAATAAGAGCATCATCAGGGACAAACTTGGTCCAGAACCAATGTGATTTCCACACACTGTTCATTTCTTCAATGGGGACGTTCTTGGTCTCGGGCAACAACAAGGCAATGAAAATGGTCATTATGAGAACGAAAGCGGCGAAGAAGAAGAAGAGACCGAACTTCAAGTGGCAAAGCATGGCGAGGAAGACCTGACCAATGCCGAAGGTGAACAACATGTTCACGGCCACGTTGATACCTTGCCCGGCCGATCGGACCTCAAGAGAGCAAATTTCACTGGGCACCAGCCAACCCAACGGGCCCCATGACCAAGCGAATGCTGCAACGTATCCACAGATCAAGATTAAAATGAGATCGGCTTCGCCTTTGTCCAATTTACCTTCTCCGCTCACTCCAAAATTCAAAGCAATCATGACTCCCACACCAATCTACAATAAAAAATAAAAGTATTATATATAAATAATGGTACTAACAAAATTTAGTACGTTTAACCCGACATGTTTGGAATATTGTCATCCTGATTATGGTATTTTGGATGACATTAGGTGTCTAAGATACAGTATTTAATATGCTATTATCTAAGATATTTGATGTTATTAAAGATATCAATGTGCGGTGGAATGAAACTATTTTAGTTAGTATTTCATAATATTAAAAAATCGCAAGGATATCACATCATATGACATTTTGTTTTAAGGGTGTGATGGAATAACATAATTTTAGATGATATTCCATAGCATCCAAAAATTGAGAATCTCACGTCACACAATTTTTACTTTTAGTAACTTTTATAAGATATAATTGTATCATTTTTTTATTTGTTATGACGATTTCAAGTTATACCACTTTTTTTTAATAACTTTTATAAAATATCAATTATATTTTTTTTTTCTATCATTATCAATTGTCATACTAAACATACAAATTTTAAATATTATGATATTTAATTTATTCCTTAGGATCCTATACCGTAATATGTAAGATAGCATTGTACCAAACAAACAATGTGAAGCAATCTAGTTGGAAATTACCTGACAAATAAGCATTTGGACGCCACCTTCAAGGAACAAAATCCTTCTTCCAAGTTTATCTACAGAGAAGATGGAAACAAATGTGGCGACAACATTGACACCGCCAGTAATAACTGCTGACATGAGGGAAGCGTCGTTACCGAAACCTAGGGTTTTGAAAAGAACAGGTGCATAGAACATGATGACATTTATGCCAGTGAGTTGCTGGAAGAATGGAATGAATGAGCAGAAAGTGAGCTGAGGTCTGTATCTTGGCTGTGCGATGTTTTTCCATGGGTTTTCAACCTTCTTGGCTGCCTCACTTGCATCAACAAGATCTTGGAACTCCTCTTCAATGTTCTCTGCGCCTCGGATCTTTCTTAGCATTGCCTTGGCTTGTTCAGGTTTGCCTCTTTCAATCAAGGAGTTGGGTGTGTCGCCTAAGAAAAGAGATCCCACACATAGCATAACTGCAGGCACTGCTGCAACGCCCAGAGAAATTCTCCATCCATTGTCAAGCTTGGCAGTCCAATAGTTGATTAGACTGGCAACCAATATACCTATTGTGATCATCATTTGGAAGCCCATATTAAGTGCTCCTCTTATATTGGCTGGAGCCATTTCAGATAGATACAGTGGAACGGACTGTTGAGAATAAATAAACAACATATATACACGGTTAGTTTGCTGTCAGTTTTGCTTTCAAACATTAAAAAGAAGCAACATAATACTAAGGGTCTTGCTAACCGGTGCCGTAAATGTTCTTGAAAAGAGTTTATTTTAATATTATATTCAAAAGATTTCGTCTATCTGTCCTAAATGTTTGACAAATTTATTTATATGATAAAATTACCCTTATGTTATAAAGCTATCTTCCTCTATTAAAATATTTTTTTATAATGATGATTCTAAAGAAGCTTAGCTTGAATTGAAGTGAAAAATATGAGTAACTAAAAAGAAACAAATTTAATCTATGTTGGACACTTTTGCTCAACCAACCACCAACCAATTCAAGTTATATGCCAAATTTGTATGTCATCTGGATAGGAAGAGTTTACATTTGTGAGAAAAAGTGTTTTTAGGTAAGGTGAGAAAAAAATTAGTTTTCTTTGGAGACCAAAAAATAATAATAAAGAGTTAGAAGTTAAAAAGACGGGCATTTTGGTCTTCTAATATTATAGTTAAACTACTTATTAATGAAGAAAAATTCTTACATAAACTTATCTATCTATTTTTTATAAACAAGACAATTATAAATAAACATATAATAAGTATGTATGAGAAAAAATCCATTAGGACTAATATCTGACATGTATATGTATTTATTTATGATTGGTATGATTTACACATATTTTATAAACTCTGTCTACTTAAAAATTTCTCATTAACTAAGATAATTTTTTGACAAATAATATTTAATTTATGAAATCTAGACTCATAAATGCATACCCTAATAGGAAATCTTACCTGATTACAGAACCCCACACCAAAACCAAGAAACAGACGACCAACGATAAGCATAAGAACGTTGGTTGCGAAACCATTCAATAGTGCACCAACAAGAAAAAATAAGCCACCAATGAACATTGAGGGCTTACGGCCGAGCACTCTTGTGGTTGTCGATGCAAAGAAAGAAGCTACTAATGCAGCAAGGTAGAGGGAAGAGGTGAACAATGTAAGAAGCTGGTTATCAAATTTACAGTACTGACTGTCCTGGCCTGATTCATCTTTCATTTGTTTATATACAGAGGGAAAGAACTTGATCAAGAATGGTTCCATGGAAGTTACTCCTCCGGTGATACCTAAATCATAACCAAAGAGAAGACCTCCCATGGCGGCCACAAAACAAGTGACCAGCACAAAGACTGTGACTTTGCCTTCATAATGCCTTGCACTACCATTATTTACATAAGCCCCTCCTGCCATGTTTTAGGCACTAATAATTAATTACTTCAAATACTTTGTGGCTGATCTTGGTGGTGATTCAATTTCAATTTGATGATATCTACCAAAATCTACCGAAAGTATTTGAATGAAAGATCTCTAGTATTTACACTTTCCTCTCCCTCCCCCTTGTTTTCCTTTCTGCTTCTTTCTTTGATGATTTTTGCAGATAGAATTTGGGGTTTTATAGGAAGCTACATCCAATGTTAGACACTATACATAACAATGGCCGTAATTAACTTTAACCAAAAATAGGTTCCATTAATCTAATTTTCTTTTTTTAGCCGTAATTTAGGTCACTGAGTTTTAGGTTTTATGGACATGTATGAATAAATGTTGTTTGAATTGGCTAAATTAAGAATAGGGACTCAAATAACTTTTGACCTCAGAGAATTGTGAACTTGAGGAGTTAATAGACCTTGTGGATGATTTAAGATTAGATATAATTAACATTAAATGGATAATGACAAAACCAAGAAATGCTTTATTCAGGTAATGACCTTTCTTTGTTGACTTTTTCCCATCTTTCTCTTTCCAACTTATCCTTATACAGGTTCAAGGCAGTATCTAACATGATGTTATTATTTCAGCAGTATGTATATACTAGTGTCTTAGATTGTATGAAAAACTTCTTAAGACAAATAATTTTTTTTTAAATAGACTGAGTCTATATAGATGACCCAATGATAAAATGTACCACTGTATATTTAAATCATATCACGTGACATTTTTCATCAAAAAGTGCAAAAGAAACACTACATGAATATCGAAACAGCAATAGTATGGTACTAACTTAAGTTTTTTTCCTGATCAATAGGGTCATATCATATGTAAGGCTTATCAAAATCATGTGGTACTAATTAATTGGGGTAGTCTATATAGACTTAGTCCATGCACAAAACATATGACAATGAGAAATATTATTTAGGTTGTAATCATATGTACTATGTAATCTCTCATAATTAGGATGTATGAATTAACAAAATTTATTGGAGTAATTAAATTACTTTCTTCTTTCCTAAGAGATGCCTTAAGTACACGATCCTCTTATCCATTATAAAATTATATACGTACATCTCTTAAAAATTAAAAAAATACTACAACTTAACCTAATTTTGAATTTTAATTTAGTTAAATAATTTATGTCAAA
This sequence comes from Ceratonia siliqua, assembly GCA_034509205.1. Classification (NCBI taxonomy): domain Eukaryota; kingdom Viridiplantae; phylum Streptophyta; class Magnoliopsida; order Fabales; family Fabaceae; genus Ceratonia; species Ceratonia siliqua. The sequence continues at coordinate 10,990 of JASKGM010013284.1, forward strand.
AATACCCCTTGAAAATCTTTAAATCTACCTGTTATTGATTGTAAAAAGCTTTTAAAACTTATTCAATGTATTTAAACATTTAAATTTGCATATTATTGATTATAAAAAAGCTTTTAAAAATTATTCAATGTGTTTTTGTTTCTCTTCTATATCAATATTACTAAGAGTGAAAGAATAAATAAATGATTTGAGTTTAACAAGTTTTTTTTTTTACAAAAGATATTTTAGACATATAAATGACTCAACTAAGAAATTTAGAATTTGGTTAAGTTGTAGCATTTTTTTAACTTTCATGTAAGATCCGTGTATATTTTCATAATAAAAAGATGATCGTATAATTAAGACATATTTCAAGACAGAGAAAAGTAATTTACTCAATTTATTATTATATATTTTTTGTACATATATAAATACACACGTACTAATATCTTGACAAATATTAACGTGTTATTTTTTATTTTTTATTTAAAGAGTAAAATAATAAAATTTTATAAACTAGAACCAAACTTCGTTCTGAAAATTTTTGAAATTCTGGATAATTAAAGTCCAAAACTTTTATAAGAAGGGCTATTGTTGTGCACAACAATTGTGACCCATAATCATTTAATCACCTTGATCTAATTTTATTACTAATTTTACGCGATCATGAGAGCCTATGGTTAAATGGGTTGTGTCATTAATGAGACGTTGGTTTTTATAACTAATTTTCTAACTACTTATCAACATTTTATTTTATTTTTTATATTGTGGTCAAGTGATGACTGGAGTAACATGTGTGCACTTTAATTAATTTATTTTTGTATCCATCAAAATCTATTTACGTTTAAATTAAAAGATTAGTAAAGAAATTCCTAGAAACTTGTGAAGGTAGGAAGGTAGATAAATGCACCAACTGGAAATATACCATGATCAAAAATATAATATTTAACCTAACAAAAGTTTGAATGTACTTAATTATTTAACTACACACTCTCTTCTCAGAGGTTGGTAGGGTTATAAATGAGTCAAGTTTTTATTGAACTATTATGACTCGATTCAACTTATATACATATACATTTTTGCCTTTTGAATATGCTTTTTGCTGTTTCCTGCAAGTATTATGTCATCAACATAGATTAATGATGTAATAAATATTTTCTCATGTATATAAACAACGAGTGGTCCACCTTTGATTGTTTGAATCCCACATAATCAGAGCATTTGTGAATTTTTGGTACTGGTTACATGAGGCCCATTGCAATTCATATAGTGACTTCTTTAATTTACATACTCTAGTCTCCCCTTCTTGTGCGAATCCATGTGCTATTCGCATGTAAACTTCTTCCTTTAGATTTCTATGTAAGAAAGCATTGTTTACATCAAGTTTGTGAATTTCCCATTGTTTCTTCATCGTAATTACCAGCAGGCATCGGACTGTTATTAGCTTCGCTATTGGAGCAAATGTCTAGTGAAAGTAAACTTCCTCTATTTGGGTATGAACTCTTTTGCAACCAATCAAGCCTTGGATCATTCAACTTCTCCATTTGGCTTGTATTTAATTTTATAAGCCTATTTTGAGTCTGTTGCCTTCTTACCGGGTGGAAGGTTCTCTAATGACCATGTTCCATTCTCTTCCAGTGCTTGGATTTCTTTTCTCATTGCTTCCCACTAGGGGTGGAAATAGGCTAGGCTTACATGACAAAGCCATAGCCTAAGCCTGACCTGTTAGCCTACTATAGGCAAGAAAATGGGCCAGGCCTAGCCTAACCTGTTTATAAAATTTAGTAAGATTGGTTTGACTTGTTGGCTTATTTAGGTATGTTAATAAAGAGGCAATAATAGGCCTTGGCCTACAAGGTCAAATGTAGGCCAATGCTTATTTTTAGCCTACATAAATAACAACTTGTACAATATTAGATTATAGCAACTAGCAAATTCACCAATCAATAACAATAATTTATAGCAAATTCACCAATCAATCAACAATAATAGAGTTACAGAAGCAGAATTAATATAACGACAACAAGAAAAATTGCAAGCCTGATAAATTTTATATTGGTAATTTAATCTCCTCCAATTCTGGGTCATCCTACACATAAGAAAGAAAAAAATTAGTTATATAGGCATAACATCATCAAATTCCAAAATACATATATTGTACCATCATAATTTTAATATTTAAAATTTATACCTTTTGCTTTCTCTTCAAGCCATACTTGTTGCATAGCTAATCGCCTCCACAAATTAATGCTTAAATAATTTCTTCAGCTAAGCTAGCACGACATGCATCAATAGCTCTTCCTCTAACACTAAATGTAGACTCAAAGGTAGATAAAGAACTATCATCATGTAAATAAGCACATTCCTCAAGATAGGTTTGTAACTCTGATTTTATTGGGGGGAATAGCTTCCTTTTGATGCACTATGCTTAAAGTTTTGGTAAATCCAGAGGCAACTGAAGTTTGAGATGTGGAAGTGGATGAAGAGCTGGTGGAAGTAGAGTCCATATCTTCATATTCAAAGTCAAATACTCATCTTATAAATTTCTCAAAGCTTGTTACACCTTTTCCACATTCTTTTTGTCTTCAAATTCTTCCCTATATATTATGGAAAACATATATCCATAGCATGAAACTTGTACCTTGGATCCAAAACACTAGCAATGGTCATCAATAGATTACATTCCCCCCAATATTTGTCGAACTTTTCTTTCATTTTCCTAGCCATTCTTCTTATAAATTCATTAGTATTCTCTACTGCAGCATCTATTACTTCTTTTACTCTATAAACTTAAGCAAGATACAAGTTAGCGTTGGGATAATCACTACCAGAGATAACATGAGTAGCTAGATCAAAAGTTTCTAAAATATGACAAATCTTCCCTAATCCTCATTTGATGGCAAGTAATTATAATGTGGCTCCCTCTCTTTATACCCTAGAAATACATCTTTGAATTTTGAAGTAGTTGACAACATTTTATATGTTGAGTTCCATCAGGTGGGATAATCAATAATTAGCTTCATTTCTTTTAGTTGCATATGTTTAACAATATCACAAAATGTCTTCAATCTTGAATCGAAGTGATTAATATACTTGACACTCTCACGAACATTCCCAATGATGTCTTTAATTTCAGTAAGGCCATCTTGCATTAGTTAATTCAATATATGTGCACAATAACGAACATGGAACAACTTTCCACCAAGGATTAAATTATTGCTCCTAGACAACGTGTCGTTCAGACTCCTTATGCAAGAGTCATTGTAGGAAGCATTGTCCATAGACACCGGAATATTTTTTTTTCAATCTCTCATGATTGCAAGTAATTAAAAATTACATTTGCCACATCAATCCCATGCTTGGAGCTGGTACCTTCACAAAACTCAAAACTCTTTTTTTTTTTTTTTTAAGTTCCATTCAGAATCAATAAAATGGCCAGTATAACTATGTATTCAACTATTTGATGACTTGATCTACACATATATGTGGTTATGCTAATCTTATTCACACTCTTCAGTAGTGAAACTCAATTTCTATATTGGAAGGCCCACATCCAAACAGGATTCTCAACAATGCTAAAAAGTTCCTCATGAACCATGATAGTAGTGGCAATGATTTCTCTCATTTTTTCATTAGAATACTTAACATCAGGGATAAGAAATGGATTTGCTGCAGAACTAGATTTTTGATAAGGAATGGTGGTCTGCCTATGCCGAGCTTGGTGCAATTTCTTTTTGCAAGCAAGACTTAGAATGCCTTCTAAGATGGCTAGTCCTAGCGCCTTTCCCACCAGTAGCAAATTTATTTTTGTAATAGATGCAAACAGATTTCTTTCCACCATTAAGTTCAATCTCATTAAAATCATTCCAAACAGATGAGGTTTTCTGTTTCTTCTTAGTGTTGACATCTTCATTCAAGAGAAGACCCATATCTTCATTATGTGAACTTGAATATGTTGGCACTCTATCCATTAATTCAAGAAATCTATCTTCATGTTGACTAAATGAAATTGGTTCATGACTAACAGATCGATTCACCATGAGATGGGGACCTATAAAGAAAAGGTAATGTACATACTCAATAGGTCTTCTTAAGAAATTCTCAAACTTGAATGATAATATGTCAAGAAATCCTCTAATATAGCTCCTAACTTGAATGATAAATTGTCAAAGGGTGTGCCCGACTCAACTTGCTGGAAACAAACCATTCCTACTCACATTATCTCTTAATTAGTAAACCATCTTATATATGTGTAAAGTATACAGGTTATTACTCATTAAGTGTAAAAAAAAAAAACTATTTTTCTTCTTACATCCCACAATTGCTCAAGTTTAGAATATAATAAGAGTAGCAACTAATATATAGATTATTAACATTGGTAACCTGAGTGCAGATAAATGTGAATTTGCTTTTTTTTGGTACAATTTATTTATTTATTTTCAAAGATAGCAAGGAACAATTGAATACCTCATCCTGAGTTCATATACTAGTACTCCTATTCCTCCACCTTGTTTTAGCTTAAATTTAAACTTGTCTTGTTTTCAATATAGCTTATGGTAACTACTTTTCTATTTCTCAGAAAGTAACTACTAAATTTATTGAGTCTCAAGAGAAGAAATACCCGTAAATAATTAATAGCATATAATCTAACTACTTAAATAGCACGTTTTATTAGTTTTTATCATTAAAATAACTAAATTAACATGACATTTGAAAGTTAAAATGGTTAATTTAATCTCAACATTGAAATATTATGAAAGTAACTAAACTATAGGTGAAATTAATTTTTAACAATAAAAATGTTTATTATTTTTCATTTAATTATTATTTTTGTTAAAATTTAATTGAAGAATATCACAAAATAATTAAATCACATTTAAACAAACTATGAAAAAACTAAATGACACAATTTAAATAAGGAATACACTGACTCTGAACTAATTTAGAGATGAGTAAGGTTATTAGTATCTAATAAAGCCCATCAAAGGTATAATGTAGCCTTATATTTAAGGCTCTAGGTGTCATGATGACAAGTGAGTGAATATTTTGTGTGGTGACTTGGTGTTGTCAATGAAATTAGAGGAACGTTATTCTCACAAACTATATCCCAAGGACACATCATATAAGTAGAAAGTAGAGAAATGGAAGCAGTTCCTATATAGTAACATAAAGTTCCACCCACTAATCGTTCAAGAAAACTAGCCAAGCCTAGAAAAATTCAGTCCCATCCAAACCTGACATGAACCAAAATTTTACTTTGTAAGGCCATCTTACTAAATTCTCATTAATTCCATCAAGAATTGAAGGAATCAGAGGAAGAGATAAACAACAAAATAGGCAACAGATGGAATACATATCATTATGTAGGCCATCTAGTATCTACCTCATGTTGAACCATTATAATATAAATACCATATAAGAAATCAAGTTCAATAAATAGATAAAATAAGAATTTCAATAAAGTAACACTTTCACCCTGTGCTTAACTCAGTTACATGGAAAGTGTATGCTAGCTCTAAAACTTACAAGTACTTAAATTCTACTATTATAATAAAAAAAACAATTGGCTAATACCACTCAACCTGTAATAAAAAGAAAGGCAATTGGCTATATTTTTATCCACATGATACAATCATAGTATGAAGATAATGTAAAATGAATAATACCATTCAGTTGATGATCAAACATAATTACAGTTGACGTCAGTTTTCCTTTAATTGAGGAGAAACAAAGTTTTGGGGATAACAATAAAGAATAAAACCTGTCTCCCCTTCCTCAAATAGGACATAATCAAATTCTGCCCAACCTTAACAGATTATCTCTCCTTCCTCCCGTACAGGTAATGAAAACGTGCATATTCAACAGTTTAAAATTCCAAACATGATAGTATAAAATAGAGAGTTACAGAAATTTCCTAGAACCAACCAAGTCAACTAGCTTTGATCTATTTCCAAACCAGTACAGATAATTAGATTTAGCTCACGGATTAAGCCAATTGATATCAGACCATCCAAAAAGAAAGTGATTCAAATATTAAATTTTACATATTTAAAAATGAAAAAAAAATCCCAGAAACACAAACGAATCCATACCCACAAACATAAATGAAATGGAAATAAAACGTGCGGATTCAACAATTTAAAATTCCAAACATGATAGTAAAAAATAGATAGTTACAAAGAAGCCAACAATGGAGACCTACCTGACGGAGACCTATCTGGTGTTACTAGCGATGGAGGCGCCTTTGGCAGAAGTCGACCACAACGAGAGCTGCGGCGGCGGTTAGGGTGACTCTTCACACATGCATGCGACATGTAAGGCTGAAGATACACTTCTGAGTTGAGAAATGAGAAAGGAGTAAAGGTTAGGGATTTTAGGGTTTTAGGCATTTTAGTTGTAAAAAAATATTTTAAATATATACAATTAAAAAAATATAATATAATATATTTATATATTATATTATAAAAATAAATATAGGTCAACTTGCAGGCTTATAGGCCAGGCCTTTGGTATAAGGGCCTAGCTTATTTAGTTAAATAAACCTATATAAAGGCCTTGGTCTAGCCTAAATTGCTAAATAGGTTAGGTCAGGCCAACAGTAAGCCAGCCAGTATGCCATTGATAGGTCGTCTAGCCTACTTCCACCTTTATTTCCCATTAACATTTATGTTTAACAGCTTAAGAAAAGGTCTTGGGTTCATCTTGAGATGACAAAGTTGCTAGAAAGGCTTTACAAGAGGGTAAGAATCTCTTGTATGATATTTGCCGAGATAAAGAATAAAGAATTGCATGTGTTAGTTTCTGGTAACTCCATTTAGGCAAAGAATGGTGGTAACTCAACTTCAAACCCATCAAATCATTTTGGGCATCTGCGTGCACGTTGAACTCTTTGAGTTTCACTTCTGATTACTAGACAGGTGCATTCATGGTCACTGTGATCTATCCTTTGATTTTTATTTATTTCTTTGTCTGGTTTCATAGTATTTGTTAGTTTGAGGTTTTGTTCATTCACTTACTCTGTTGTAAACCTGTCATTGTCTGCTTCTTGTGTTACATCAACCAATGTTGGACTGAATCCACCCACTTGTTCCGTCCTTAACTCATTTTCTGGTACCTCAAGATCCCATGCCATTTCGCCATTCCTCATTGTTCGCAGGCCTCTAATTGCTATTTTTTATATTCCATTATTTGAAAGGAAGTACACTCTTAAAGAAGTTAACATCCCTGGAGGTGAAAATTGTGTGTTTTTCAATGTCATATAGATGATACGCCTTCTGTTCATTTGGTTATCCAACAAATATGCAAGGTCTTCCCCTTTCATTGAATTTGTCTTTCTTTTTGTCATTGTTATGCGCATATGCTAAACACCCAAAGACCTTGAAATGGCTGTAAGTTGCCTTGCTTTAGAGTAGAATTTCATATGGCATTTTGTTACCAATTACCTCAGAGGGTAGCCTGTTTATGGTGTAGATAGTGGTAAGGATATAGATAAGTGCAAGATGTCTGTAAAATCATGCTATGCTCTTCATAATATTTCACCATATAATTTGATTGAAACTCTGAACCACTATCCATCCTTATTTGTTTCACCTTCTTGCCAAACTATGTCTTCACCATGTTGCAGAACAAAGGTAGATAGTGACCTACTTCTGATTTGTGCTTCATCATATAAACCTATATTCCTCTGCTGTAATCATCAAATAGTGAGCTCTTAATAAAGATGCAGTTTTATACTATCCCAAAATGTCATAATGAATTAAATTAAAGCATGCAATAGATTTTATTGAGCTAGTAGGAAAAAGAAGTTTAGTTTGTTTAGTTCTTATGCAGGAATCACAGTGCATAATTTTCTCACTGCTAACAATGTGATAACAATGTTTGTCATAATTAATCTTGATTTGTTGAATTTTCTTATGTGAATATGTTCGAGTCTCTTATGCTGAGTCTCGAATTCACTCTCTGTGTTGACTGTCATTTCCATTCTTTTGATTGGCTCAAAGTAATACATACCATTACGTTACCTGCCTACTCCAATAAGCTCCCTTGTGGATAAGTCTTATATCACACAAAAATCCTTGACAAAAGTCAGTACACAATTAAGCTCTCTTGTCAGTTTGTTGATAAAGAGCAAGTTACATTTGAAAGTAGGGATAAACATGATCGATTTCTACTCCATTAAAGAGATGAACTTTGCCAATGCTTTTGATGGGAACACTTTCCTTGTTGGGAATCCTTACAAGTGACCTTCCCATGACCTTCCATTTTTCTTCCAATATAGCATCATCATAAGTTATGTGTTATGTTGCCCATCTTCTTCTTCTTCTTCTTCTTCAAAAGAGAGTCTTAATGCAATTGCTGCATTCAAAATTGAGTGAGCAAACAACAAGAAGCTTGGAGGCCTTACTTCAATGCTTTAATGATAGTTAGACGACCAACATAAGGATGGCATCAATGTTGTGCGATGAGTAATGACGGTGAGATAATATTCTGTATGACAACAGAAAGATTGCAAATGTGAGATTGTACGACGATGTCGACAACAGACCAACGTCCTCCATTGTCCCCTGTTTTGGTTGCTGCGTGTAGAGGATAGTGCTCCCGGCTCATTCCTATCAAGGATTCTTCTTGACAAATGATAATGCAAAAGAGAAAGCTAGAGATCCTGGATGTCAAAACCCACTCTAATACGATGAAGACTTTACTTGTGGTGGTCAAAGGATAAGAAGCTTGCAAATAGTGTAACTAAAGTGCTAAAATGAAATAAAGAGAAAGTAAAAACACAGGAATTAAGATACTGTGTTATTATTATTGAACTCAGCACCATTACAAATAGATACAAGTATGGTATATGTATAAAGGCTTCATCAACAATGAGAAGAAGAATATCCTAACTATTGTATAGTAAAAAAAAAAAAGAGAAAATCTTTATCTTGTAGACTTCGCCTTGTTAGTTGAAGAAAAAAATTGGAATGTATTTTGGGGTTAAGGATAGTTGGTAGTTGATGATAGTTAAAGGAATGAGGGAGTAGTTAGATATGGAATAAGGAAATGGTGGAATAATTGTATTAGATGAAAAAGTAGTTGTACAAGAAGTGGAGCTTTGTTGCTCTGTCTTTTTAGCTTACACTACCAGAAGACTTACATGGCTATTTATAAGCTATTTGTCAACTTACTAAAGTCGGTTTTCCTTAGACTTTTACAATATTTTATTTTTTTTATAGCTATATTTTTTCATTTGCTCCATGTCATTTTTCTGGATGATTCTCCTAGCTTCAATGCATTTTCCATATCTTTCACATGCTCACCGACTTCGGCCATGAGTTATTTGCCTATATGTTTTGTTTTCATCTGTATGCAAGTATGAATATTTTAAAAATTTTAAAACCTATGCTTGAACAATAAATACTTAGGATAAACAACTAGATCTTACAGTAGCCTTTCGATTTAGTGCTGTAGCCTAGGAAGATTCATTTTTCAATATTTTCATCAAGTTTTCTTCTCTTTTGATGTGAAATGTGAATGTAGCAAATATAGCTGAATACCTTATGTTTAGCAAACGGTTTTCTTCCGCTCCAAGCTTTCATTGGCGTTTTGACTTTTACTGCTTCGATTGGACACTTGTTCAGCAAATACACAGCTGTATATACTGATTCTACCCATAACATGTTAGGTAGTTCTTTCTCCTTTAGCATTGACCTTGTCATGTCCGTTATCGTTCAATTCTTTCTTTCTAAAACTCCATTTTGCTTAGGTTCATAGCCAACAGTTAGTTGATGTTGAACTCCTTCTCCTTCACAAAATTTGTTGAACTTTTTAGAAGTATATTCTTTTCCCCAATCGCTTCGTAATGTTTTAATTTTATTGCCACTTGGTTTTTTTTAATAGTTGCTTAAATTTCTGGACAATCTTGAGAACTTATAATTTTTCTCTTATAAAATAAATCCATGTCATTCTAGTATAATCATAAATGAAAAGTATAAAGTACCTATTCTGATTGAGTGATGGAGTCCTCATAGGCCTGGAGATATCTGTATGGATGAGCTCTAAAACATCTTTAGCTATCCATGATTGCTTGTATGAGAATGGTTGCCGGTGTTGCTTTCCAAGTATACGTTCTTCGCATATAGCTCAATCTTTTTTAATGATTGGAATATCTCTCATCGTATTTTTTTTATGTAAAATACTGAGGCCAGATAGTTGAAGTGTTTGAATCTCCAGTGGCATAATAGCAAATTATCGACTTGAGCCTGCATGGCAATTTCATATCTTCAATTGATAGAAAAATCTCTACAGTTTCTCATTTTTACTTTGGCTATGACAAAATCTTTGCCATAAATAGTGCATGTGTCTCCTTCAAAGTGTTGTATATAGTCTTGTTACATCATCTGACCAACACTCAATAGGTTTTGTAATAAGCTTGGAACCAACAGGACATTGCTGATATATCTAGTATCTTTATTTGCCTCCACAGCGACTGTTCCTTTGCCTTCTACGTTCAAAAATTAATCATTCTACAATATGACTTTTGATTGGAAAGTTGTATCTAGCTCAGAGAAGAAGTCTCTATATGGTGTCATATGATTGCTACAACCATTATCTAGAAACCACATGTCTTGGGCCTTCTTAGACGGGCTATTGCTGGTAAAATAAAAATACTTATCGCTCTCTTTTTCCTTTACGTAGTTAGCTTGATGAGTGTTTCTGGTACGACATTCTTTTTCCATGTGACCAAATTTTTTCCATTTAGCACATTAAGGCTTACCTTGGAACCGGCAATCCTTTTCTTGATGACTTTTCCTTGTAGATTCTTCATGAAGGATTTTTGGCTCTACTGATTAAAGATTTTTGTACTCCTTTTTTAATTTCACCATCTCTAGAAGTTTCTCCACCTCGTGAATCTTGATTAAATTTTCTTCCCTTATTTTTAGAGTTTTGATCCTTGATATTTATTTTTGTTTGGAAAACGCTTTCAACAATTTCATCATTGTGCCTCCTTAATTTCTTTTCATGAGCTTCTAATGATCCTACTAGTTCAATTACTGACAATGATTATATATCTTTTGCTTATTCAATAGATGTTACTCTAGGGTTATAATTTTATTGTGAGTGATAAATATTTTTTCTACCACTCTCTTATCAGTTATATTTTCTCCATATAATTTCATTTGATTAACTCTTTCTTTTATTCTAACATAATATTCTCCTATGGTCTCAAAATCTTTCATTTTTAAAATTTCAAATTCTTTTCTTAAATAGTGGTGTTTGATGGAGCATACTTTTTCAGTGTCACGAAACTCCTCCTTGAAAATGTCCCACGCCTTTTTTGCAGAATCAGCATAAGTAATTCTCTTGAAGATGATATCATCACTCATTGCCTGTTAGATGACATTCACAGCATAGGAATCCTTCTGCAAATTTTCTTTTAATTTTTTACGCTCTGCTTCTGACAGAGTGGAAGTATTTGCTGAGCTATCAAACCCTTTTTTGAAAATATTTCACTCTTCCGCCAAATATCAGAATAAAAGTAGGTTGCCGTTTCGCTATGATTTAATTCAATTGAGTTTTGACCTAGGTAGAAACACTACATCCGCAAGGGTCGGTATCCTTCTTAGTCCTTCCAATAGAGATTGGCATTCCCACTTGCCCATGTTCTTGGGTATGATGTTTTTCTGGTATTCCTATACAGACCATCCATTTTTCTGGTCTACACTTAATTGTTTGTCTACAGGGCTTGCTTGGTTTTTGTGTGTCTATGGAGGGCCATTGTTAGTGGTGAATGGATTTTTGGTGTTGATCACAGATTTGCAGCATACTCACCCTTCATTGCCACGCTATGATTCTTCCGAGGGACTGGCTTAGACGAGCTTTAGCAACGGTGGGCAGGGATTATGGAATATTGAACAAGGTTTTCCATAACATAACAGACACCCATGTGGCGCATCATTTGTTCGCCACAATCCTAAATTATCATGCTATGGAGGCTACAAAGGCAATTAAAAAAAGTTTTGGGAGTATTACCAGTTGAATGTGGAGAGAGGCAAAAGAATGTATTTATGTAGAGCTGGATGAAGGTGCTCAGAGCAAAGGTGTGTTCTGGTACAGAAATAAGTTGTAAATTCTTAGAACTACTGGTACACTTGAGGTTGGAAGTTTTACCTGCCCTTTCCTTTCATAATATATGCCGTCCCCTTGTCTCTAATTAATTAAATACCTAATTGCATAGTTTAATTAATTAATGTGAATATTCTTTCCTAATAATTGGAGTAGGAACAAGTCATTAGCATATGTAGTATTTAATAAGTAAATGTTGTCCCCATGTTTGGACTTCCTTGAAGTATTACATTCTCAGAATAAATATTTTCATTAAACTTATTAATATTGTCTTTTATTATATTATAATAGAACAATAGATAATGCATATATAGTTTCTTTCTCATGTAGACATTGAATTATAATGGTTCATGATAACAAAGACAACGGGTTCTATTCTGAAAATATGATAATTAATAACCTTTCCACCACATCACAGCAGCAAACTTAACAAAAGCAATTAGAGAGATATTTAGAGCAAAAATGTGAAAGGTTACAACTTAGCTAGCACACATTCAGCACATAGTCATCCTGAGATGAGTCTAGCTCTATCACTTTCACTGTATTGAGCCTCCATCTGAACCAAGCTCTCTGCATAGTTGAAGACCTTATGGAAATAATTGGCCACACTAATAGGAAGCCGAGCATTAAAACCACCACCAACACTATATATAATTTCCCCATTTCCCGTGAGAATTTCATTTTTTCCATATACCCAATGGACGCTCTGATACTGAAAAATATCCTACACTCTGCACCCTCCTCCAGCACTGTTCTTCATTTTCAAATGCCTACAAATCTAAATAGTATGTCATACTATGATCGGTGTTTGAACAAATAAGCATAGCAATTGAATCCCTATAGACTGAGTTTCTTGTACACTTCTGCGCTGCAATCAACAGAAGATGGCATCCTTATCTTCTTAGAAGATTCACTGGCTGTGTCTAAACAAATAACCATTACTTTGAACTGAGTCCCTTTCCTCCATTGCCATCCAAAACAGAGCTTCATTAACTACTATCAGAGATCTATCTTCCAAAACATAAGGATGGAGACCTTGAAAGTTACGGCAGCCAGCTTCTTTCCAAGACCCACTTTTTAGTGAGAACATCTCAGCTAGACAAACGCTGATTTCATCCACAGAATCACCCCAACTCATACAGTCATGAAGAAAGTGTATCCTTACTAACTTGTAATCGTTGTCATTGGGACTATAACAAATGCCTTTCAGACAATAGGGTGAAGCTTTAAATGGTAGCGAACCCTTGGGTGGTTGAGGGTTTCCTCTTAAATGCCTAGTTACTGGGTTCCATATCAACAGCATGGTCACTGAGCCAAAGCATTCACGAACACAAATTAAGCCATTGCAGGAACCCACGATATTAACATCAGTATCTAAACCTTCAGTTACTGGAAACTGAAGATCTTCTATATCTGTGGTGTTGCCTTTATGTTCCAGCACAAACAAGCCAATGCGTTGTCTTTTGAGTATGAGAGTTCGAGGATTAGAAGAGGGTTCTTCTATGAAGAGCAATAGAGGTGGTCTGCTATAAACTTAGATTTGAAGAGGTTAAAGCACGCCTTGCATGCAAAGCTGAAGCAGGTTAAGGACTTAACAGGTAACCTTATGAGAATGTCTATGATTACATCTTGAGGCAGTACTGCGCTAACACTTATAGAACTCGTAGCCATCACCTTAGCACTTACTCAGCTCTTCTTTGGCTTCTTACAAGTGAGAGGTAAGGATATCTGACAAGCAAGTGCTAGTGGGTTTTACATAGAAATTAAAACATTGTGAGCTCCGAATATGAAAAGCCACCGTGCTCTGTAGACTCTATATATCCATTAAGGTCTATTGGCTGCTGCAACTAGGTGGAAATGAACAGTTATGCATAGGATAGGTATATCATTGTGTAAAAGAAACACTGGATATTATCTTTTAATCAAGGATACATGTTTAGCATTTGCCTTTTCATTTTATCTTCAAATGTACATCATAAAATAAAATTATAATTAATTTTTTTACAGAGTAAATTAGTTTTTGGTGTCCTTGGAAGTATTGTATTTTAGAACGATAACTAACCATTAATATATTATATTGACAACCAGTCCTGTACAATTTGTGCAACAACAACTCAATTATATGTCCATCTATGAAATCTGAACCAACTGATAATAAAGAGAGGTTAAATTTAAAATTGGAAATGAATATATTCATGCTAGAGGACTGCTCAAAGTGCATCAAGGACTATATATTATTTTTCACATACATCACAGATCTTCAATGAATACAGCCAAATAATCTGAAGAGTTGTGGATTGATCTACATCCTACAACAAATGCTAACTTTCCACCAAAAGAGCTCAAACAAAGTAAACATGCAATGTGATTATTAGGATTTAGGAGCAAGACAAACCCCTTTGTGTTTGGAAATTACTCTTCAACGTGGATGTTGGCAATTGGCACAAGGCTCTCTGCATAATTGAAAATAGCATAGCGATGCTCATATCCATGGGTAGGGAGATTCTTCAATTCATTAATAGTAGGATTGAACAAAGATAGAACAGTTTTAACACCATTCACTTCAGATTCCGTTTCCCCAATGAGTCCTGGCCTTTCAACCTTGCAGACAATTTCGTTTCTCCAAATACTCAATGGATATAAAATGCTAGAAAAGGGTCCTATAGTATATTGTTTAGTCCAATGCTCCCCAGTTGCACACGTACCTTCCATCACCCATAAATCAATCAAAGAAGACTCGAAGTTTCCAATTATAAAGTGAGAAAGCAATGCAAGTTTGTTTTTATATACCGTAAGCTTATTGCCATTTGGATTAGAGGCTGAAGCAGGCATTTTTGTTTGCGTAAACACTTCCTGTGCTATGTCAAATGAAACTATCAGATCACTATCCTCGTCCACACCCATATTTAAGCCGTACCAAAACATAGCTCCATTAACATTGACAGATTCAGTTATAGGACGTACAGTTTGTAAATTCCCAAATTCGATATCTTTCCATGACCCAGTGCTTAATGAATACACTTCCACTCGATTAACAAATATTTCATCCAGAACCAGAACCCCATTCTCATCGGCAAAATCAGGGACGTAAATTCTCACTATCTTGTAATCATTGACAATGGGACTGAAACCAAATCCTAAATTGCAAATGCCGTTGAAATCACATATGGTTCTGGGCACCTGTCTTACTTCCCTGGTCGCTGGATTCCACAGAGAAATCCTTTCGGGAAAGCCGCCATCCTTGTGTCTAATACAAAGCAAGCCATTGCAGGAACCAACGATCATACTACCTTTCATGGAATTAATGAAGGGTGTATTCTGAACTTCTAGCACTTCCATCTGGCTATCGTGCAAACATAAGCGCAGAGGTTGAGATAGAAAATTGATTCGATGGATTCGTTGGAGAAGAAGAAAAGAGTGGTTATGATTAAAATGGTGGAGGTGGTCTGCGATGAAAGTTGGGGTTTTGAAGAGGTTTTTCCAATCTTTGGCCACAGACTGGAATCGGGTCAAGGATTTCACTGGAACCCGTTTGAGAATTTCTCTGATAATATCGCCTGGCAGAAAGACTTCGCGGACATCCATATGCTTGTGCCCAAGTGCTTGAGAGAAGAAGCTATCTCCCAGTAGGAAGCGTTCGCAATTACCGACCGCTAGGGATTTGGAAAAGGTGAAGGGGGATTTTTCCCCCTTTTAAAATGGGCCATTCTATGCTAGCTTTATTATTTTTAAATTGAGAGTTAGTGGTAGGGGAGTTTTTTTAATATTTTAAAATTAATTAATTATTGTTTATATAATATATATATATATATATATATATATTTTATTTTTTAAAAAAATTTTAACTTATAAATAAATATAAAAAATTATAAATAAATAATATAAAAAATATTTTAAAATATATTTTTTAAAATATATTATATAAAAAATAATTAATTAATTTTAAAAAAATAAAAAAAATGAATGTGACTGTTAGCAACACGGAGCTTAAATTCCAGAGATGATCTATTTACTATTTATCTACCGTCCATTGTCCGTACACTTCCTAGAACTTTCCTCCTCTATCACTAAAATGCAAATACTTCCCCCTTTCTCCTTCTACTTTTCTTTTTAAATAAATTTATATTCTTCATTCTTCAAACTTCGATATACAGCAATCATAAAATCTCTACAATTTCAGCTCTTAATAAAATATTATTATCAAATTTTTATAAGTATTAATATATATTTAGATTGAGAAACGTGAGAGACATTCTTAATTTTTAAATAATATAAAATATAATTTAAAATAATTATATTTTATCTTAAGATATATATATTATTAAATATTAGTATACTAAATACAAGACGTTAAATATATATCTTATGACATCTAAAATACAAAATAAAAAGGAAAAGTATTACTAAATTCAATATTTGAAACAATTACATTTTGTTACTAAGCCACTATCTTTTCTTACAATTTTATTTTCCTAAGAACAAAATATTCGAATATTAAATTTTTTCATATATTTCATATTTTAATATATCATTACTTTTTTCTAAATATCCTACTTACTAAGCGTGGCTTAAACTTAAACATAGTCATTAATTTGTTGTAGGATAAAAAAGTAATGGAAGTTAAGGTTAGGTGAAAGTGAGAAAATGATTTAATCCTGAAACTCATGGAAAAAAGAAAGTTTGAGATAATTCCTAATTTTTCATGTGCAGTTGTCATCTCAAATCCAATATAAGCAAAAAGCCAAAACACTATTTCCTCTCTCTCGTGCCACTGTACTACTACCACTGGGCAATTGGGCAGACTCCAACTAGACAGACGGCCCATATTCTAACAGCAGCCATTGCTGGACTTCATCAATATATACCTAATAAGTAATATCAGGATTTGAGGGTCTTGGAATTAAACACCCTAATCCATCATCATCTATACTGATTATGATAAATTGTTAGGGGCTTAATTTAGCAAGGAAAATGGTAACATATCGCCCTAAATTAGGGCCTTAATTTAGCAAGGAAAATGATAACATATAGGTGATAGTTGGAAGATGGTGGTGGTAGCGATGGCGAGGGGGATTGCGGTGGCCTTGGCCAATGGTGAACAGGGACTTAGGTGAGCTAGGGTTCCAAATTAAAGGGGAAGAGTTTGCAGCAAGTGAAAGGAAAAGGGGGAGGAGGGGTTTAAATATTTAGATATTTTCACGAATATTCTCATGGACAAAATTATGTGAGAAACTTGAATTTCACTTAACCGCCTAATTTAAATGGTATGATTCATCTTTTCACATACATTTTCATAGACAATTCCATGAGGATCCACAAATTTTAAAAATATTAAATTGGAATGCAACTCACGCATTAAACGGTGTGTTTTACATTCTCAAGGCTGTGAGAACCTAAACATTTTAAAAAATATTAAATTGGAATGCAACTCACACATTAAACTGTGCATTTCAAATGTTCAAGGAATAGGCATGTGAGAACGTCCATGAGAATGATTTTATGCTTGCAAAATGTTTGATTAGTTTTTAGGCTTGTTTATTAACCTGCAAAACTTAACCAACATGAAAGAATCATAGCAGACTAGGATAAATGTATCAAAATGTGAAGAATGAAAAATTGTTACATTTACACAAATAAAATCAAATATAATGTTAATATGTGTTAAATCTATACAAAATATTTCATCCTTGGTATGCTTGTGTTCTAGAAGTACTGAATAATCAACAGCTATTTCCTGTGCAAGAAAATAACACATTATAAGTATTCAAAAAATAAACACATGGCTACCAATAATTAATATATAAGCAATGAAAAACAATGTGAATTTGGAACTTGTGTCATTTTAATCGCTTTCTAAAATATAATTCTCTTCTTCTTCTTCTTTTTCTTGTTCTTCTTCTTCTTCTCTATAGATTGCTTCTATATCACTTCAGTTATAAAACCTTCATTCACTAATATGTCTACTTCCTCATGAGCAGGTGTAGCTGTGTGATCTCTCAAATCGCTATGATTCTGATCATCATTAAGAATTAACTTCAGAGAGCAATCAGGTGTGTCTTGAAATAGGGTATATAGGGCATCAATTATGTGGCTAGGCTTGGTTTTAATCACATGTAACCAAGCTTGCTTATTTGGAGTTGTTGGTGGATAATGGGCAAAATAAACTTGCTTCGCTTGTTGAGCGAATATTAAATCGTCACCCCTTTTATATGTGGACCTTGAATTGACCTCTACAAATCCAAGTTTCAAAACTCCTTGTCCCCCAGTTAGAAGGATCAAACCATTTGTATTTAAATAGTATTAACCGTTTACAAAGTAAATCAGAAAATTCCACAACGATAATTTCCTGCAAAATGCCATGATAAAATGACTCGGCTTAATCATACCTAGATCCCTTAAGGCAAACTCCACTATTATTTGCTTTTTGACCATGAGACCATGCTTGTATATGGAACTTATATTCATTGATATTTACTCAATCTCATGTGTTCATATTCCTTAGAAGGTCATCATTAATCTGATTTGCATGTTTTATGACTTATAGTAACATAAATAATATGTAACATATCAAAGATTGCTAAATTAACTTACAAAATTCCTAAATCATTGAGGAAATCCATTAGAAATTTGTTTGTCAACCCATCGCTTGATAGATCACCATATGTTGAGGATAACAACTCTATGTACATGCTGCAGCAAGAAAAACTGTTGTTAACACATTAGGAGTTATTGATGGAAATTTGATAATATGAAGCTATGAAACTATAACTTACTTCTGATAAGGTTTAAGCTCTGGACAATTTAGACACATACAATGTTGCGGATGATAGTTCCCCATTAGTCAGATAACACTAACCATGGTTCCATAGAGCTAAGTAAGATGGTTGAAGATTGAGAGAGGTACATCGTATGAATTTTTCCCACAATCATCATTCTCAGGTACTCATCTAGTTCTTGAACGGACGTGAAACTTGAAGTAGTACGAGCAAATAGTTGAAGTCTCTTAAATAATATATGCTTTGCATATAGAACCTTCCTGATAGGTGTATAATTGTCATGTTTTCATAGTAAATTCTTTTGTATTTACTTGTTTTGTTCTTGAGTTTCTTGTGCTCTTAGCTTTGTTGTATGTTTTATAGGTGTTTTTGAGGTGGAAAGTCAATTATGAGTGAAGTTATACAAGGTTTGGAGAAATTTAAAGGCAAACCAAGGTCCAAAAGTGAAGAAAAATGCTCAGAAATTTAGAGGCAAGCCTAGACCTTAGAGTTTGATGCCCCAGCACTCAGAGACAACGTTGCAGTGCCTAGGATTATATGCCATCAGTATCAAGGCCTAGTGTTGTGGCCTTGGCTCTCTAGCATCACAGCTCATGACACCAAATGGGTAGGTGCCACAATGCCCATCGCTGATTCCCCTAAATTCAATAGGGCTAGGCACTGTAGTGCCCCGAAGCTAGAGCCGCAGCTTCTGTGCACGTCTTTCACTTTAAAACACTTTTCTCACCTCATTTGCACAAGTTTGGCTCAAGAAAAATTAGAGAGAAACCATAGAAGATAAGTGGAGAAGTGAATGAGAGCTTCAAGGGGTGGATTCGATGAAGATTGATTCTAGAGATCTTCACAGAGTTTTATCTTTCTATTTTTCCTTCTTCCATGTATCTTCTTGTGTTCATAATGGATTTGGTTTGTATATTGGATGATTTTTTGATGATAGTTGGCTAAATCCTTTAGTTGAGGTTGAACTCAATGCTTTAGACATAACTTTGTGTTATATATATTGATAATGTTCCTAAAAAAAATAAAATAAAAAATTCCCCCACGCTTAACCATTGTTTGTCCTCAAACAAAATAAAACAAACACACAACAAACTAAACAACAATAGACTCAATATACATTTGCTAGCTCTTCAAACTTATATTTCACAACTTTCATGAAATTATCCATTAAAGAGCCAAAGAAACATCTCAAAGTTTTCAATGAGTTTAAGGAATAACTCATTATTCACAAATCATCCAATTTAATATATGTGTGGGTACTCTATATTTTGCAATTGCATATTGCTATATGTAAACAAGCAATATTCACATTTATGCCCCTTATTCTATTTTTGTTCTTTTTCTTTTGTTTTAGTAGCTAATACTAGGATGTGGGTCACCTTTTGAAGTGAGGATTTCATAATTTTGGTATAAAACCCTAGTTACTCAGTAAACCACAATCACTAGCATGCTTTACATGCTCATAATCTAATTGCCGTTTAACGTGAATGCTCTCTGCTTTTGGTGTAAGCACCTAGTCATAAGCATAATGGAACATTGAAGCATAACTCAACCTCTTTTCATTTTATAACTTGAGGTAAAAAAAACTTTTTCTCATTCATTTGTATACAACTTTCCCAATCACAAAGCATAAGGTTTAAGTGCACTAAAGTTTTGACAAGAGAGTTATGAAATAATAATTTATTCAAAGAATTAATCAAAAAATGTTTCAAAGTTTACTCAATTCCAATAAAACTTAACTTACATGTAAGTAGTTACTTCTAAGTATCAAGAGTCAACAAAAAGGATACTAGTCTATGTTCTTGGAAGCAATAAAACTTAAACCATTCCCCCACACTTAATTCTTACATTGTCTTCAATGTAAGTCCATGAACATAGATAAAAGAACTCTTTGAAGAAGATATGCATGAACACATAACTGAAAAAACAATAGAACATAAAGCGAAGGAGAGTTGAAAGGATCTCATATGATAGGGTGCTGTAGCGCTTCCTTCTTTGGGTTGCCTCCCTGAAGTGCTTGGTTAATTGTCTTCAGCGTGAAATAGAAATTTGCAACCATTAGGGTATGCGAATATCATAACGATGCCACACTGCTTCATGAATGTCAAAACACCTTTGCAAGACTAGAATGCTTATTACCCCCACACTTACTTTTCCATAACCCTTTACGTTCCGCTTAGAAGTGCCCTGTTCCTTTAATAATTGTGTAAATTCAGGTACTTGCGTCATGACATGAAGGAGAGGTAAAGGTACCTCTACCTTAGGAAAGGTTAGTAAGACTACCTTCTCTTGTTCTTCCACTTGGGGTATGGTAAAGCATTTAAGGGAGGGAAGAAGGGTAACATTTGAATGAGTCAAAATTGGTGAGCTCTCTGTGGTGGGTGGGAGGGGTGAGTTAAGCACTTCTTCTTGTAGAGCAACTTTACTAATTATGTCCAAGGGTACTGTAGTGGTTGACATTTCATGATCCTGGGTATTTATCAAAATTACAGTATCATCATCTTCTTGTAGGTATTCCTTGGCTGGATAGTGTATTGCATTGAACCCTTGTGATTCTAAGTGACACACAGTTGTAGTCAACTTTCTTATTTACTTTGTTAACCTCTAGATGCCGCCTCTTGCCTCTTGTTGGAATTCTATTGAATTTTGTTGGAAGTGAATTGTGTTCAATGCAAAGGTCTTGACAAGATCTTCAAATGATGCTTCAAAGTATTGAGGATCTGATGGTTGGTTGATTAGGTATGGTTGCTACACATTTATCCCAAAATTAATGAAATTAGAGTGGTCACTCCAAGCTGAGTTGTAGACAGTGGGGTAGAGGTCATATTCTAATGGTGGACCTGGAAAACCTATATCATTGTGCTCAATGCTTTCTATTGAAGTATGAGGGATATGCCAGCCAATTCATAGCATATCCTGTATTGAGATGTTGGGGTGTCAACTGTTTGAAAGAGAGGGTGGGCTGGGAACTACTGACTGTGGATGTAGTCTTGATACCATTGAGATCGCTAGTCCACCACTTCTCTAAACATTAACACCTAAAATGTAAAATAAAAGAATAAAAAAAAATAAAGAGAAAGCAACTGATATACTAAAGGATCAATTCCTGGCATTCCCATATGAGAAACTTCAAACCTCGACAACAAAGCCAAACTTTGACGCCTACCAAAATAAGAACACATAAATTAATCCTTACAGTATAATAGTGAGTCTTTTGTAAAGGTGAGCATGGGTTGTTCTCCCATAGAGGATTGAGTTTAGTTGATAAGTTAGTAATAAAATTAAAGAATTAATGACTGAAATATAAAAATGGGGTTTTGAAAACAAGAAAAGTAAAGATAAAATAAACAACCAAAATTGAGAATAAGGTGAGAGACTTGGTTGAGGGTTCATTCTTTAACATTGAACAATGACAAGTAATCATAGAAAATCACTCATTATGATTATAAACTTAATAATGCTCCTAACTTCCTATCTTGACTACTAACCTTCCTTAGTTTATCAATAAGTAGAAGAATGCTCCCTACTTACTTCCTATTCAATCAACAACCCAAAACAAGTTCTTTAGATTTAATCCAATGAAAGCATTAAGATGAGAAAGATAGGTTAATCTAGGCAATAATCTCAAATGCTTTAGATTATTTAATCCAAAGTATTAAGTTCACCCTTAACCAAGGGATTTAGCCAACTATCATTAGAAAATAATCTAATATACAATCTAAATCCATTATGAACACAAGATGATACATGAAAGAAGGGAAAAAAGAAAGACAAAACTCTAAAGATCTCCACACAGATCAATCTTCATCGAATCCACGTCTTGAAGCTCTATTCCACTTCTCCTCTTCTCTTCTATGGTTTTTCTTTAATTTTCCTCAAGTAAAACTTGTGCAAATGAGGTGGGAAAAGTATTTTTAAACTAAAAGATGCCCACAAGTACTATAGCTCTAGCTTCAGGGCACTGCAGCGCCTAGCCTTTGATCTTGAATTTGGTGGAATCAGCTATGGGTGTTGCAACCCTGGCATGTGGGCGTTGCAACACCCACCTATTTGGTGTCATGAGGTTTAGCATTAGAGAGATAGCACTATAGCACTAGGCCCTAGTACTGATGGCATATAATTCTTGGCGCCACAGTTATCTCTGAGCGTTGGGGCATCAAACTCTAGGTTTTATGGGCTTTTTTCTTCACTTTTGGACCTTGGCTTGCCTTTAAATTGCTCTAATCCTTCTCTAACTAGCAACACTTCACTCATAATTGATTTTCCACATTAAAAGCATCTATAAAACATAAAACAAAGCTAAGGCCATAAGAACCTCAAGAATAAAGCAAGTAAATGCAAAAGAATTCACTATGAAAAAAATGACTAATTATGCACTAATCAT
Source organism: Ceratonia siliqua (assembly GCA_034509205.1). Lineage (NCBI taxonomy): Eukaryota > Viridiplantae > Streptophyta > Magnoliopsida > Fabales > Fabaceae > Ceratonia > Ceratonia siliqua. The sequence continues at coordinate 34,240 of JASKGM010013284.1, forward strand.
TTCCACAAGAGTTTTATTTTGTACCTTTTGCTTTAACATATGCAAGAACCTCTTAGAAGGGTACATCTATCTATATTGCACAAGGTCATTTGCCAATGCTTCTTCAACTAAGTGAATGGGTAAATGTTCTATCACATAAAAAAATGCAGGGTGAAAAATTTTCTCTTGTTTGCACTGGATGATAGGGATGTTATATTCCATGACATGTAAGTCAGATTTACACAAAGTAGGAGAAGAATGATCTCAAAAAAATTGACTAAACTGTACAAGAGGTTCCCAAATTGCAAAAGGTAACTCACTGAAGGTTATTGGTAGGAGCCGCTTCATAAACATATGACAATCATGACTTTTCATGTGGGTCAAAGTCCAAGAATTAGTTTTGACATATCTCCCTAAGTTTGATGCATATCCATTAAGAAACTTAAGATTCTACACCCACTCATAAAATGCTTTATTTTGCTCCACAGTTAGTGTGTAAAGTGCCTTTGGTTTCACAACTTTACTGTTGCCTAATTATTACAACTCCAAACTTGGATGCTTACAATACATAGCTAGATCCATCATTCCCGTCATATTGTTTTTGATCTTATCTTTGACATTCATCATCATGTTGAACATATTTCCAAACACATTAGCCTCTGACTACATCACATCTATATTGTGTGGGATTAACAAAGTAGGCTAGTAAGGTAAATCACAAAAAATGCTATGTTTGGTCCAATTGTGTGTTAAACCATATCTAGTAAAAGTCTCCCATTCACTTTCTGTTACTCTTGCTTGTCTCAATGCTTGTACATAGAGTTCATCTCCAAAAAAGTGCCAAGGTGAGATGCCTCCCTTAGTTTTATTCTTCAAAAAGTTGTTCTTATTTCGCTGAAAGGGATGCTCCATGGGCAAGAATTGTCTGTGGCAATCAAAATAACAGATCTTTCATCCATGTTTCAAATAAAATGCCTTTGAACTACCCATACGAATTGGGCAACTCAGCCTACCAGAAGTTTGCCAACCCTATAGCATTCCATATGTGGGAAAGTCATTAATGTCCCACAAAACAGTAGCTTACATGACAAAGTTCTGTTTTAATGAAATGTCATATATAAGCACCCCCTACTTCCAAAGTAATTGCAACTTCTTAATTAGAGGATGCAAGAGGACGTCAATTTTGCTTTTTGGATTATGTGGGCTATGAATAATCACTGTTAAGTACATGCAGTACTCCTTTCACATACACATGACAAGTGGCAGATTGTAAGGAGTAATGATCACATGCCAACATGAATATGCATTTCGAATGGACTAAAACCATCTGCACACAAACTCAACCTAACATTCTTTGCATCTAGAGTAAAATCCAGGTAAACATGATCAAAAGCTTCCATGTCTCTTTGTCTAATAGATGTAACAACACCCCTGATTCACGTGAGTGTTCTTGATACCATCTCATGTCGCCCACAGATGCATTAGATGCAAAAAGTCTTCGCAGTCTAGGAATAATGAGCAAATACCACATTTATTTGTTTGAAACATCCCTAACATTTCTTTTACCAACTTATGACTATCTAAATCATGCTACACCATAAAATCAACAATGTCTAGTACTTTCTTCATCACCATAAAATAACATACACCATTGCGGGCAACAGTTAATCTTCTTATACTCATAACCTAGTTTAAAAACCAATTTCTTGGTATGGTACAAATTTGTAGGCATTCGATGACCGTTTAGCAGTATCTCATATATGAGTGTGATAAACTCATCCATATATACCCCCGCAATGTTATAGTCGTACTTGATACTCAACAATCTAGCAGCAGTTGAAAGTATAGAGTGTGTCTCATATCCATCCCATAATGGAGACTATGCGGTGCTCAAAATTTCATAAAACTTGGTCTAATCTATATTAAGATCCTCTTTCACTCTACTGTAATACTCTCTTTCA